>JANSJX010000781.1:0-17079 GCA_026168455.1 Theocolax elegans | reverse complement strand
ATTACACGTTTTGGCCGTTATATGTGTGCATATACACATAACAAAAGCATTTGTATTTGATCATCCGGCCTGGTAAATCTAAAATATTGAAAAAATACAACGTTTTGGCCGTTTATATGTGTGAATATACACATAAAAATCATTTGTATTTGATCACCCTGCCGGGGAACGAATCTAAAATTTTGAAATATTCCCATTCTGCGTTCGAAAAGAAGAGATATGTTATTTTTGATAAATATAAAATTCCACGTTTCTACTTTACACAAGTATGAAAATTTCCTCGAAAAATTACGAACGTCGAAAACCCGCGAAATTATCTACTATTTAAAAATATAAAATTCGACGTTCTTATACTTAAAAATTAAAATGTTGGCCCAAAAAAATTAAATATAAAAAAAGTGAAATTTCTAAGTAAGTACTCCAGGAAAAGCAATTTGCACATTCGAGTTTTGTATCCCCCTTCCCTTCTTTTCTCTCTCTTTCTCTCTCTCTCTCTCTCTGTCCGTTATCAGACAATTAAATTTTCGCTTTGCCGTAATTGAAACGAGCGAGCGATCGTCTCTCGCGAGGACAATATCTCGAGAGAGGTGCCCCACGGTTGAGCAACGAGTCGCGGATGCGATAAATGTGGAAACCATAGGGACGTAGGGTATAGGGTACAGGGTACGAATTATCCAGTGGCTCGACTCGGAAGAGCGACGGCTATTCATTTTTTTATCTCGAAAAATTCAGGATGAATAAATTCAGGCCTCCACGGACGGAAACAAAGAGTACCGGCTCATCCCTCCGGTGGATTATTATTCTTGGCGCGATGCCGACGTACTATCTGTTTCCTGCAATGCTTTTCCACTTATCGCGACCTCCTCACCGTTCTATACCTGCAAAAAGGGAATTCAAGATGCATGACGATGCGCTTTCGCGCTTTCAATTTTTATTATCTCTTCACCTCTCTTTCTCTCTCTCTCCCTCTCTCTCTCGCTTCTTTTTTGTCTGTTAATCGTTATATTTTTGGTTTATTCACACTAATCAAATCATTGACAACCTCGTGTCAATCAAGAATGGAAACTTAAGAAACAAGTTTTCCAGTCATTATTCAAACCCATAGGATTTCAAATCGATTTTAAATGTTTCGAATTGTAGTTTAGATTTTCTTCGAAATCGTTTGAAAAAAATCATTTTAACATTTTTAGATAACTAAAATTAGTTTGGATATACAAATCAATTTTAAAATTGTTATAATTTCGAAATCAATTGGAAATCTCTCATTTGTTATTTAAAATCATATTGAAACCATTTGGGTTTTACATTTAATTATTAAACATTAAATCAATTTAGAAATTATAAGCAATATTAAATTAGTTCTTAAAAATATATTTCGAAATTATTTGAAATTTGAAAAGAACATGTCAGTCGTTTGGAATTTTAATTTGATTCGAAAATCGTATACGTAATAATCTAAAATATGAAATTATTTAAGATTTAAATGCAATTCCGATGTCATTCGATATTTCAAATCAACATTAAAGTTTGAAAATAATTTTAAAATTATTCCTTTGCAATTTAAATAATGTTTCAAAATAATTTCACATTTAAATAATTATTTATTTTTAATATCTATTTTTACACAAATTGTAGAATGATTTGAAATCATTAGAAAATTGAAATTACTTTAAAAATCATATGAATGTATATGATAATAAATTAACCGTGAAATCTATTATAAAATTAATCGTTTATGTTGTAAAAGCAGTTTTAGAATCAATTTTAAAATCGTGTAGTATTGAAATTATTTTTTGAATAGAAACAATTTAAACTCTCGATTGTTTAATAAATTCATTTTGATATTAGTATTGAAACCAAGTTTGATATCAATTGTGAAATCATTTGACTCGGGCAGTTCATTTTGACCTCGTATTCATGAAATATATGAAATGCTCGATGCAGTGGTACGCCGAAACAAATTTGTATTAGCGCGATTATTCTAGAGCGATGTTATGCACTTTCTTCGTTTAGTTTTCAAACGTTATTCCGTAAAATGTTAAAAAATTCTGAATGGATTCTTCCGTCACGTTTTTATTTTCTTGTGCGGAACGAGAGTAAAAAGTAGAAATTAAAATTTCTTTTATTTCCCTGTGCAAACGCTTTTAACTAACTTGTACATCGTGATGTACACAAATATAATACCCTTTTATGCCTCGTATTCAATTTCTAAAGAGAAGGAAGAAACAATACGCGTATGCAAAATATTATATGTCTAAAAAAACGCAATAACTTGTTGTTTAAAATATTATACAAGTTTCGAGGAATTTTCATATATATATATTTCGCGAATATTTTATAATTTTTCTTTTTGTTTTCGTCTAGACTGGGAATAGAAATATTATTGTTAATAAGGTATATCCCAGAGCTCAAAAAATGTTTAATTTTTCGAAACAAGTTAACTCGAGTGGGTTCATCGACGAGCATCGATTTTTAAGCGACTCGTATATAATTGTCTCCATCAAATTTCAATTGTATCAATTGATAATTATTATGATATTTAAAGCAACTGAAAATTTAAATTGTCATAAGTAATTGACGTAAAATATCCGCGCAGAATTCGAAAATAATATAACGACGATCAAAAATAAATATATTAAAAATTAAAATTAATATTTAAAATGCGATTGAAAACATCGTTCATTCGGTGGAGCCAAGCCCCCCGTCAAAGTCGACTATCGTTAATAATAATTAGTCGGAAGCTCGAAAGCCACAACGAAGTTAACTCGGTTTGTCCGAAAAGGGGGGTCTCTCTCTCTCTCTCCCTTGCGCGGGTGCGCGCGCGAAACGTCCAAGTGAATTCCCCTTTCCGATCTCTAGGTGATGCGGGACGAGGCGGGCCAGGGGAAATGGGAGATCGCGCTCGCTAATTAATCGAGACGCCGAGGGTCACCTAAGAAACCTCGGTGTCTCAAGGGTTTCGAACTCTCCCGTCGTTACGGACACGTGTCATTGAAAGCTTCAGAATGGCGATTGTCGAGGATTCCATATCGAGCCTGATGAATGTCTCTGCCGCATGGAAGTTTCATTGTTGATGATATACTTGTTGTTGACTGCTTCGTATATGCGATTCCTCCCTCCCTCTTCCCCCTCCGCCCCCCTCCTCCTCCTCTATCTTCCTGGTACGGCGGGGGTTGATTAATGCTTACCATTGTCCTTCGCGAACATTGTTTCAACGAATATGGGTGACCTATATATACATACATATCCTATTTAGAAAATAAAACATTTATTTCTGTGCAGGTAGTTTACGCGATGTACCACTACGAGATTTTTATTCCTTTGGATCTAGAACGTTTTTTCGTTTTCGCGGAGAAATATTTAGAAAGTTGAGATAATTATTCAGCCCAGTCATCCAATGCACCTATGATCATCATCTCAAAGCTTTTGTCATCAATAGGAAAAAAAATTGTAAACATTGGACGCAAGATGATGAAGGAAACTTTTATAGTAAAAAGTAAGAGAGCGTAAACAATATTCCGCAATATTCCGCTTGATTAGAGAAGAATATCTCCTTAGTTATCCCTAGTAAAAATCGATTCCATTTTCTTGGTTATAGAGATTTTTTATTATGAATCAAACGTTTTTTTAACTTGATAGCTTGAGTCTGTTTGATATTATAAATCTGCATTTCTAAGATTACAACAGTTTTGCAATTTAAATTTACATAAGAAATATGTCAAGTGTTAGACCATGAAAAAATTAGAAAAAATATTTTCAATCAATTTGACGAAAAATTCATATATTGGTTAAGATGTCTTTCGAACGATGAAATTATTCAAGAAAACAATTGGTAAATTATGTGTGTATGCGTGAAAGCAACGAGATTTGCCAATATTTGACAATCTAGTTTTATCTTGTTACGGAATGGGTCGCCTCTTGCGTACCTGATGTAGGTTTTCGCGTGGATACACTAGGCCGCGACTCTCTGTCTACTAACTCGGTGCGCGTCTGCGAGGAGCAACTCACGGCCAGGTGCTAGTGCAAGCTTGCACTTTTCGGGCCGTGAGAGCGGCGGACCACCGGACGAAGGTTTCGAATACGCGACGCTGAGGCAAGCATCGTCGCGTTACCTCGTACGGTGATGTTCACCGCTCTTCTCTCAGCGCATCCGTAACACGTCCGAAGCCGCGGAGTTAGCGTCCTCGCTAACTATTGTATGTGTAATATGGAGTGGTGTGTGGATATGTGAGTTTGTGATGTGTATGGGTACGTGTTTATATGATGCAGCCGCAGTGCTGCTTACAATTAAATGTTTATTTGTGTTGTGTATACATGTGTGTGTGTGGCGATATAGTAAATATTACATATGTTGATAAACAATAAGGTTATTGATGCATCATGATAACATATGTTCGGGTAGATTACATAAACAATACAGTATTATGCATGGATATAATGATTATAAAACGATAATATATAAAATATAATTAATGTTCACTTAATTATTTCATAAAAGTTCATATTCATGATATATTTTGTTGGACGTATGGTAACGTTGTCAACTGCATGGCTTGCGCTGGAATGAGAGCTGCTCTTCGATTTCCCGCTAATTCTTGCATTGCGAGATTAAGAGAGATGTCTTCGTTTCGTCGCCTAATGTTTTGTTGTCTACGTCGCTGCCCGTTCAAAAGAAAGCATTTAAAACCCACGAGTGCCAAAATTATTGTTCCTATTATTATGTAGCCAGAGATTGATAAAACATTTTGGTTATCAATTTTGCGCGTGACCGATTTAAAACGTGATAATTCTTTTGCTTTTTCGATAATGGCCCGAAGGTCAGTGCTTCCGCTTAGTGAATTGGTGTCTGTTCCGGGTGAATCGAGGGATTGACTCGTACTTTGTGATAGTAACGTACTATGTGCTTGCGCGACGTACGACATTGATATGTTTGCCGCTATTATGAAAGATGTAACATTAAGCGTTATTTGTCTAAAGTTTAGTATTGGGTTTTTTGAAATGATTTCTCTATCAGCGTACAGCTGAGCACTTAAGGAATGTGCAGAACAACCGGGGCGCAATTTGAGTATGCCTGTATTTTGTATTTCTAGAGTGATTTGTTCGAACTGTTTGCACTGAATGAAAAGGGGTTCTGCTTTACTAGTAGAGAAAATCCATGTATTTGGTTCGTGTAAACGAAGCCAGAAGGTAGAATGGAGACGCTTAGTCTAATATTACAACTATTTAAGTTATTTAGTACTATATCTGTTGAAAATTTTACTTCGCATGGGCATCTGTATTAATCGATCGAACAGGTTCGGTATGTTGACATATAAGTAACGAATTGAGTGATCGACAAGCATCGACTTTAAATTGTGTGAAAGGTATGTATACTTTGTGTGATTTGCTGATGGCTATATATTGTGTGTCAGGCCATATATAGGCAAGGTGTCTGTACTATTCATTGTTTCTTGATGGGCTGGTACTGGTGATGCTTTAAATAGGTCAAATTTTTGAGGGTTTAATAGTGGTATAGCTAGCCGATAAATAAGTGTATGGTTAGTGAATATGATTGATAGGTGAGAGATGCTAGCAAGTTGAATAACTGAAGGTATACCGTTCCACGATGGAAATTCGGCAATAGGTACTGTATCGCGAACTAGGTCGACAGATCTTTTGACAAAGTCTGGGGACATAAAACGTGGGTGTATTACACCTCGGGACGCGAATAATATAGCGTCAGTTAGGATTTCTGTATTTAGCTTGAATTGAAGTACGTTGTCGGTCAAGATTTCTATTGCGTTATTTAAAGCTTGCCTGTGACTATCGTTGCGCATGCTGGTCGATAAGGTCTTAATTGCTTTTTGTAAGTTGTTTTGCTTTATCGTAATACTTGATAGTTCGTGCTCGACCAATTCGGTTTGGTTGGCTAATAAGATGGCGAGTTTACGCGTATCGTTGGCTGTTGTTTCTATCGCATTTTGCAACTCTGCTTCTGAATTTCATCAAGCGTACCAAATAAAAATTTAGATATTTTGCCTACGAAGGGTAGGAGAGATCTACGTTTTCGTGAATCTTCTCTATTATCTTCGTGGCTTTGTAGCATGTGGACGATGCGTTCGGCTTGTTGCTCGATTGTGAGAATTTGTGATTTTAGACTCTCGAGACGTGGATCTATTGTGCACGGTTCTAGGGTAGGACTGCAGAGGATGTCAATGTGTTCTAACATACTTAGGAGTTTAATACTCGTAAAAAAGAATGGTTTTAGATTTATTTTCTGTATGACTCTCCATTCAATGTTTGATATGGCTAGGGGTCTAATCTTTTCTGTTATTAAACCCGGATTATTATTTATGTTAGTGATAAAATCCTCTCCTGGTTCACGTATATTGGCTGAACGGCTTTGCATACTCCCATGGTTAGCCCTGCAAAAATGCAGAGTTGTTTATATTGGTTATTTTGTTTTATTTTATTGTTATCAAAGAGGGTGTTGGATTGATTTCATCATTTTTTTTTGTTTTACCGCGTCCGATAGCCGCGGTAAAAAATAAAAAAAAAATGATCTAAATCGTTGTATTGTCAACTATTACATCTATTGCTCTTCTAAGTTTATCCGCATGAACCGTTTTTGTTATTTTACTGTTTTGTATTACGACATTGTGTATTTTATTATTTACTTTTATGATTTCATATGGTCCTTCGTATTCTATCGCTAGCTTGCCTTTTTTTGGTTCTTTCAATAGTCTGACTATCTCGCCTTCTCTGAATTGTTTTGCGTTTAGACGTTGGTCATAGTAGAATTTAGATCTATATTTGGATTGGATCAGATTCATAGCTGCCATAGTTGGATTTGCGCTAGATTGGCAGTCATTTCAGTTACGTAGTCGTTGTATGTTTCGAAGTGGTCGCTAGATGGAAAACTAGATGGTGTTCGTGGTTTGAAGCCTAGCAGGAGTTCATGGGGCGTATATCCTGAACTTTCATGCTCTGTACAATTATATGCGTGTTGGCATATGGTCGTCCATTTTGGCCAGTCTGTGGTTTTTTCTACGTATTTTCTGAGGTATTCCGTAAGCGTATGGTGCATGCGCTCAATTCCACCGTTAGATTGTGGGTGGTATGCTGTTGTGCAGTACTTGTTAATTTTGAATATCTTGGCAAATTCATCAAGTAGTTTATTTTTGAAGTGTGTCCCTTGATCCGTAATAATGGATGCTGGAGGACCGAAATAGGCTATAATCTTCTCTGTAATAGCACGGGCAACTTCTTTGGCGTTAGCGTATTTCACTGGTGTAAGGATGATGTATTTAGTTAGTGCGTCTTGTGCTGATAGTATGTATTTAAACCCTTTTTTTGTTTCTTTAAGAGGCCCGTAAAAATCAAGCGATAACTGAGCGAATGGTGTAGAGGGTGTATTGCTTATGATCATCGGAAGACGCGTTTTAATTCGCACCAGTTTGTTGCTTTGGCACATGGCGCATCTTTGTACGAACTGTTTTACATCCGGTCGTAAGTTACGCCAGTAGAAGTCGCGTGCGATTTTTTTTATATGTTTTGCCGATGCCTCGATGACCGCCTATAGCAGCTTCGTGGTACTCTTTTATGATTCTGTATCTATGTTCAGTTGGAGGAACCGGCAGATTGTTTAGGTAGAATACTGCTGTTAATGGAATTCCTGTAAATATGCGTTCAAATAACTCGCTGAATAGGGTCCATTCTTTTAGAGACAGTATTTCTAGATCTCTAATTATTGCTAAACTGTTCATGTTTTCTTTTTCAACTATACTTTTTAATGTTTTTAAGCACTTTGTGAGCTGATTTTTGAGTATCCTTTCATTTATGTTATGTTTCGCATACATGCTTAAGATATTAATGTCCTGTAGTGGCGAAATATTTATTTCACCAACACTATGCTGTTCACTGGAAATATTTGTGTATTTATGTAACCTCTTTCAGCTAGCGCTTGTAAAATTTCGGTGTTCATGAATCCGTCTGCTGTGCATAAATATAACAAGTTTTCCTTGTATTTGAAGGGATGGTCTTTTAATATTATTAACTTGGTAAATGGTGGAGGTTCTTCACCATCGAGTATCTTCCATGGAGGTTTTTCCCGTGGCGGTCGGGCGCTGATCGCCTTATAGCGCTCAAGTGCTTCGGTGCTATAATTTTTATCTACTCGATCACTTTTGCTACTGTTCGATGTATGTGAATTATCAAGCGTGTTTGGAGCGCCAGTTGATTTTGAGTAAGTTTGTGGCTGATCTTCGTGTTTCTCTGAATGATTGCTGGTATTTTGTGTTGGCATGGTAGGAGATATTGGTGGAATATCTGCTGGTAGGTATGGTGTGAAGTGTTGCCCTTTTAGATGCAAATGAATCCATGGTGATTCGCTGTTGCTGTTTATGTGGCAGTATATATAACTGCTTTCAGCTAGTTCGTAATGAATGCATATATTACGTTTATATTCGCAAGCGAATATGTAAGCACAATCCACATTACCATACGTTGAATCTGATTCGAGGATTTCTCTTGCTTCTTGTGGGTATTCACACCATCTTAACGATGTTGAGTTCAGTAACTTTCGTCTTAACTCTACAGCTGATATCTCTAAGTTGCATAATTTATTAGCGAATAGAATAGGCAATTTCCGGGTGGGTGTGATGGAATATTATCGCTACGATAGAGGGTAACCGAGTTTTCTACACAACATTCCGCTTGTCTATATGCATGAAAGGCCAGATCCGTTGAGCTCCAAGACCGAGAGCATATCGACGGGTCACTTGCTCTATCGGCATTTCGGGGAATGTTGTCGAAATCTTCTATTAAATCTGAGGCTTCTGGTCCTTCGTCGAAGAAGGAGTCGTGAGCCGGTGGCTGCACGACGTTGCCTGTAGTTGATTTTGAGGTTTCGTTGTTGTTTTCGGTGTTGCCTTTGCAGATGCTGTGATTTGTTAGTGAATTATTGCTGAGGTAGTTTGTAAGTATGGGATTTGGAGGTTGGTCGATACATGTGTTCTCGTCAGTTTCCCATATGTTCACTTGTATACCATCTTTACCATTTATTACATTTTCGCGAATATCGACTGTAAGTTTCGCATTTAGTTTCTTTTTTATTTCGGGTAATATGTTGAAAATTGGTGACGAGTGATTAGAATTTCTGTTAGGGTTTTTCTTATTTTGCTGTGCGCGATCGACCAGTTCTTTATAGCTCTCATCAGATTGGGAGGAAGATGATTCGGAGCATGAGCTGTCGTCATCTGTTATTTCCGGTTCATATAGTTCGGTTTGAGCTGATTTTGTGTTGGTCGTTTTAGAATGCTGCGATATGTGAGATGTATTCACTTCCATATCCTCTTCGTACGCATTTGCATCTTTTGTTTTCACATTACTAAGTTCTATTGATTTCTGTAGGATGACTTGGATTCGGTCCTTTTCGTTGGGTGATAGCCGGTATTTATTACTATTTATATGTTCTAATGTTACGTTAGTTAGAATACAGTTAAGTTCTATTATGGCGGCGTAATCCAGAGAATATATTCGCTTTTTCTTTTCTCAGTTTGGATCAACCAGCGAATTTGAGCTGTTGAGTCCGCTTCGTAAATTGAGTGAGAGCATTGGCAAAGATAGAAGTCATCATCGATATTTCTTACGGCTAGGAATTCTCCATTTCTGTAAAGAGGTTTTTCGTTGATACATTGACGTTTATGAGTGTGACCATACTGTGAGCTTTCTGAATTGGTTTTCGGGATTTTGACTTTTTTTGTGCGATCGATTCCTATCTTTCTGGTGGCGCGAGCAACAAGGATTTCTGCGGGGGGACCATCAGAAATTATGCTCTTACTGTCTTGTTCTTGTTTGGTCGCAAGCTCATAAAGTTCGGCACGTGATCGTTCTGGGTTCTCTTCGCCATCTGGGATAACAGGGTTACGCGAAAGTGCATCTGCGTTTACATTTCGCGAACCTGGTCGATAAATTATATCAAATGTATAACCACGAAGGGCGGCTTTTAAACGACCAAATCGTAAGTCTAATTTCTTTGTCGTGTGGAAGTGCTTGAGTGGTTCGTGGTCAGTCACGACGGTAAATTTTCTTCCATGTAGGTAGTGCATAAATTGGTCTTTTGCGAATACGATGGCCAACAGTTCTTTATCGTACGTTGGGTAGCGCAATTCGCTTCCGCGTAGACATCTCGACGCGTAAGCACATGGGTGATCCTGACCAAGTTTGCCTTGACTTAGTACGGCACCAATAGCATAGTCAGATGCGTCGGTGGTGACTATAAAAGGTTGTGATAAATCGGGTGTTTTCAGCACGGGTTCGCTGCATAAAATTTCCTTGAGTTTTTCGAACGATTCTTGTTGTTCTGTATTCCAGACAAACTTAGTGCCTTGTCGTAGCAGTTTGGACAGTGGTCTTGCTATTTTTGCGAAGTTAGGGATAAATCGCCTGTAATATCCTACAAATCCAAGCCATTGTTTTATTTTCTTAGTGTTTGTTGGTCTGGGATACTTGTGTACTGAGTCGAGTTTTTTAGGATCGGTTTTGATCGTCCCAGTTTCCAACGATATGTCCCAGAACCGAGGCTTCGTGTTGTAAAAATTGGCACTTCTTTGGCTCAACGGTTAGATTAGCCTCGAGTAACCGTTAAGTACTCGTCTGAGTCGTTTGTTGTGCTCTTCGAGTGTCTCGCCAAATACCATTAAATCATCGAGGTATATTTCAATCTCTTCACCTTGAAGCCCAGCCATGGCTAACGTCATTGCTCTGGTAAACGTTGCGGTGGCTTCTTTTAGTCCCATGGCCATACGGTTGTACTGTAGGTGTTGATGGCCATTTTTCCCAACTGGAGCAGAAAATGCAGTAAATTGGGCTGATTCTGGGTCCATTTCGATCTGGAAATAACCCTGTTTGAGATCCATTACCGTGATATAATTGGATGCTCCAAGATGTTCTAAGATGTCGCTTGTAAATGGCAGGGGATGACAACTGCCAACTGTAACTTCGTTCAGCTGCCTGAAGTCCGTCACAAGGCGCCATTTTTTATTACCTTTTTCATCTGATCGTTTTGGAACTATCCACATAGGAGAGGAGTAGTTTGACCTTGATGGCTCGACAATGCCTTGATCGAGGAGTTTCTGTACTTCGACCTCCATTGCCTCCTTTAAAATTGGTGGATATCTGTAACGTTTGTTTTGTATGGGACTGTTGGATGTAAGTTCAATTTTATGTTTTATTAGATGAGTTGAGTGCAGAGGTTCGCCTTCGAGACCGAAGACCCCAGAAAGTCTTCAACTATACTTCTTATGCTGGCAATTTCCTCGTTATTACATCCACTGAAATCAGCGAGAGCCATAATTTTGTCGACGCGGTCCTTGCGTAATTTTTCATTTTTTTGAAGACGCGTATTTAATTGCTCTATTTCATTATGTTTTTTGGTTTGCTTGTTATAGAAAAGTCTCCGTAGACATATAGCGTTATCTTCTTGAAAGTCTATATCACCGTCCTCACCGGCTAAATTTGTACTCCAGGTATTTACAGTTTCGCAAGCATGTAGCTCAACAAACGGTGTGTCGATTTCTACCGTTTCGTAATTAGTGTTGATGCATTCCGCAATAAGTTCGCCGCCGCGGTTTTGTGCGACGAAATTTCCAAATAGTACCCCAGGTTTAAGGTTCATCAGCGGAACCCATCCGACATTATTCTCGTTAGTTATAACGTGTGCGGATATAACTTTTCTTACTCGAGGTGGCAGAGTGACTTTCTCATTCGTTTCAAATGGAATGGCGGTGCCGTTTAGATATAGGCATTTCTCCGCGGCATTTATTTTGCCAGAAAAGTCATTTATTAAGTCCCAACCTAGCAATCCCGCTGTGTTTATGGGGAATGTGTTTGGAACAATATGCATGTTGCATTTTAACCCTTGCAGAGGCACGTTCGCTCTGCCTAAGGTGTGTGAAGCCCCAGAGGTAACTCCTTTAATCTCGAGTATTTCTTGCGTTTCTATAATGACGTTGGGCTGCAGGTACTCTTGCTTTATGACTGAAATGTCTGCACCAGAGTCTACAAAGAATCTTGCTTTGCCTGTTTTAAAAGCTGGACTTTCAATTATTACTATTGGCGGAATGCGCCCTGTTCGTAAGAATTTTATGTCTACTACTTTCGGAGACTGTGATATCAACTTATTGTCTAAGTAAGGTCGCTCGGCGCCTGAGGATTGCGGCGAGCGATCTGCTAGTTTAAAGATTTGGTGGAGAATGATTGTGCTGCTGGATTGAGCGCTGGCGTATCTTGCTGATCACATTGTTTATGTTTGATTTCTTGCTCGTGCATGGTCCTTGGTTGTGAAACTTTGTTATTATTTTGGTATTGTTTATTTTTATAGGTGTTGTTATTGTTACGATTAAATTGTCCACGAGATTTATTGTTGTTATAGGTTTGATTGCTGTTAAAGTTGTTATTTCTGTAATTGTTATTGCTGTTGTTTGTTATTTTTCCAGTGCGGATATGGTTTTGTAATGTACGGCAGTCACCCAAAATATGACCATTTTTCTTGCAGTAATCACAAAATCTGCTATCGTATCTTTTGTTCCTACAGTCATTCTCAGAATGACCTGTGCCTTTACAGTAGGTACATGATTCGGCCTGAATCGCTTGTAATAACGTTCTAAATATCTGTACGGTGTCAGTGGTAGGTTGTAATTGCACGTCAGCGTTTGTATTTAATGTTTTTATACCTGCTTGCCCTGATATTGGGATTTCTGACGGTGAAGTATTTAAAACTGCTGATCTTCTCGCTTTTTGTTTACTTTCGAACTCTACTGCAATCCTTATTGCTTCGTTGAGGCTTTGAGGATGTTCGCTTCGGACCTGATAGTCCAATGGATGCGACAATCCGAATAAAAACTGTTCTAATGCTTCTCGGTTCGTACTTCGTTTCCGAAGGTCGCGATCAATACGGTTTAGATGTGGAGCTGCGTCATAAATAGTTATAAGTCGAGTATGTAATTTTTGTACTCGCTGTCCGTAATCTCCTGCAGATTCTCCTGGGTGTTGGCTTATCAATTTCAACTGAGCTGCTACTTCATCGGCAATGCCTATGTTGCTGTATTGCATAGTTAGTTCGTTTAATAATTCTTCGACTGAGTTGAAGCTACATAGTCGTGCTCGATAGCTGTCGGCTGCTCCGCCCGTGAGCTTATCAGCTAGAGCAAGGATAATATACGGTTCGCATTCTCGACCAAAAGTGTTCAGCATTCGCTGGATTGAAGAGCGGAAAAGGTTTAAGTTGTCGGGGTTTCCGTCAAATCGTGGGATTAAATTTAGTGCTTGAACAAACGACAAACGTCCAATGAAATTTTGGTTAGGAGGATTACATGTCTCGTTGTTTAGTTCCAAGAGTGAGGGTTCGTCGTCCAATCAATAAGTGATGATTCGTCGTGCCTTAATCTGCATTCGGGTACTCTCTGTTTCACTAAGTTATGTGAAAGATATGTTTGAGTTTGTGCGGAATTGTATGTGTGTTTCCGTGTGAAGTCGGGCTGATTTTGTACCCCAGACGGAATGCATTTTCCTAGCGATTCATGTATGTCTTCGGGTGGCCTCAGCTGTGCTGATAACATTTGAACTTGATTTTCTAATGTTTTTATTTTATTCCGTACTTCTGTGTAGTCGATCCATGGTGTCTGCGTCTCCGTCGATAAATTTTGATTATTATTGAATGAAAATGCGTTGCCAATTGTAATATCGGTGCTAACGTTGGGAGTAACTTCACCAAAATTGTTAGCGTGTGGATTTAATTCCTTATCGTCCTGCACCATCGGCGGCCGAATGTCGTTTAAGATATAATTAGGGTTCGCGGTGGGTGTACTTCTTGAGTTTGTGATTTTGTCGTTTTTATTTTTGTCGCGTTCCTCAATAGATGCGTCTGGAGGGGAAACGTTTTGTAGGAGGGATGCGAAACATTCCGGAGTAGTTTCGACCAATTCGGTTAAAAAGGCTGCCTGCTGCATCGAGGACATTTTCGAAAAAGCTTTTTTTGTATTTTTTATTTCGGAGGACTCAAGTAACTCTATTAACATTGTTTCGTTTGGATGTGAGTCAATGGGTAATAATGTATCGTTAGATTTTGAACGTGTTTCCCGTATGTTTTAAAAGTTGACCGTCTTTTTCGTTTTTACGGTTAAAAAATCCAGATAACGACATTTCGGATGGTACAATTAATTATTTAATAAATCACAAATTCAACGGGTGTAATGGGTTACTTGTAATTTTTTGATTTTTAATTAGCGAGAGACGGGATGAAAACCAAAATGTTTATATAGAGTAATTGATGACAAAGTAAATATAATTTTAATAAATATTAACGAAGTTTAAACTTTAAATATTATTAACTGTTAGCAAGTGCAGAAACAGAAAGTTAATTATATGCTGATATAATTTTGCGTTATATATATATATGTATCTCGACTGAAGATATGAGGTTAAATAGGTTGTGAATAATCGAATTGTAAAATAATTTATTTAATGTTAAAAGGAAATAAAATAAATAAAATTCGATAAATTTCGTTATATTTTCTAGAGTTGGGATATAATATAGATTGAGATATAATTGATCTGTATTTTTATATAGTTTAATACAAAAGTATTTTATTTAATTGTTTTTTTTTTTTTTATAATAAAAGAAAGTATTCTTGCATTTTTATAGGTAAATTTGATAAGAGCTGTAATATATTATAGCTTCTTTGTCTTTGTTAAATGTAAAAAGTTTATTAAAATATGCAAGAATATATATGCAGTTTAAAAGAATTAAGATTGTGATGTTTAAAAGAAGTTGTTTAAATATTTGCAAAATATAACGAAGCTTAAAAATTTGATTATATTTACAAAATTGCAAGATATATCAATTTTATTAATTAATAATATTTTAGTAATATTCGCTATTTATTATAGAACATTCGTATAGCTTTAAAAATGAAAATTTATAAAATCTAATAATTTGTTCGTTCTACACTTTTCATTTATTTATTTATTTTTATTTTTAAGAGCAATAGATATTTTGCAATTTATAAGCAAGTGTGGTGAATTTCGAATAATTTATATTTTGGTAAAATATGTAAGGTTTTTAGAATATATGTAATTGCCAATATTAATGATAGTAGTTGATAATAATTGATAGTGATCGTTAAGATACTGAAGTTTATATAACTTACAATTGAAGAGATAAAGTATATAATAGATTTTGTGGAATATTAAAATTCTGTATTAAGTGAAATATAATCTTTTTATTTTAAGTAAAAGTTACTTATTGTATTTCAAAAAAAATTGTCGAAAATATATATAAAATTTCTTTGGCACTCGTAATTAATATAAATGCAATCCCCAAAACAAGCAACGATATAGTGAACAAAACTTACAATATTGTTATGAAAATTAGGTATACGGCACTGCTTCGCATTCTTCCGTCTTCGAAGTTGTCGTCGAAAATCCTCGGGAAATGACGTGATTTTTCCTTTTTATTTTCCTGGTATTGTATTTTATTGTATTTATAATTTATATTGATTTGCTAATTAAATTTCTTGTAGATTTTCTATGTTTTCCAGTTTTGATAAGATTTTGTTTATTCTGTTTTTGCTGGTTTTTTTTTTAATTTGAATTATACGCTACTTCGATAAAGTGTATAATAATAATTTTGATGAGTATTTCGAGCCTGGCCTGTTGATGAAATTAAGAACGTGGTGTGTAGATTTATTCTTATGGTTTCTTTTTTTGTAGTTTGATGCTGGATGCAAAATTCTGTTGCTTTGCATTTAAGTGTGATTATCTGTTATGTATATATGTGTCACAACGACGCACTGCACCACTACACACACAGAAATAAATTCTTTTTTTTTTGTAATAATTGAAATTACAAATATAAATAAATAACTGCCTTAACTTCAAACTTGGTATCCACACACGCAAGGGCCACAAGGGATGCCAGAAAGTATGTTACGGAATGGGTCGCCTCTTGCGTACCTGATGTAGGTTTTCGCGTGGATACACTAGGCCGCGACTCTCTGTCTACTAACTCGGTGCGCGTCTGCGAGGAGCAACTCACGGCCAGGTGCTAGTGCAAGCTTGCACTTTTCGGGCCGTGAGAGCGGCGGACCACCGGACGAAGGTTTCGAATACGCGACGCTGAGGCAAGCATCGTCGCGTTACCTCGTACGGTGATGTTCACCGCTCTTCTCTCAGCGCATCCGTAACAATCTACAAAATAACTCGTAAAACTTATTTAAATATATTTAAAGGTTACGTTTATTCCATTAAATTTCGGTAAAATTTCGTCAAACCAGCTGTTACTTTCCCGGCCATATTTTTCGACAAACTTAAATGTCCACTAATATAAAATTATATTTAACAAAAATTCCGCTTAGAAGAGAAATCTATGTTTTTCACAGCGTAGAGTAATAAAACTCATTGTGCGAACGTTGCACTCGAGAGATAAAACATATTCGGGAAGTTAATAATAATTTAGGCGCGTCTCGAGCGGTGGGAAATTTGAAGGATCCAGTGCGTGACCTCCACGCGTGGTACTCCCCTAAGGAAAGGATGAACCTGCGGAACCTCGGAGCAAAAGCACGTTGGGGTAACACTTTAATGGGGGATAGGAGGGGGTCACGCATCGAACCCTTGAAATTTCTCTCGGTGTCGCGTTTCCTCTTTTCTCGACCTACCAAAGAATTGGATTCTCGAGGACCAGTGGAACGATGACGCGTGTGGATAATAAATAGTTTAATTAATTAATAATGTGGACGAACAAGAGGTTTTATTTGTCGACCGGATATTTTTTAAAAGCTTATATTCTCGGAAATTCTTTCAACCGTAGCGGATGAAGAATAAAAAGGCCTCCTTTAATTTAAAATTAACTTTTGATTCGGAATTTGTATGGTATATTTGAACGATCAAGTTATTTCATAATAATATTTTAAGGATATATCAATCCGGCATCCCTATGTTCTCGAAACTTTCTAATACTTTTAACAATAACAGAAAATAAATCTTGAACTAAAATCTTGACTAAATGAATATACATTTTATAAATATATTTTGATAATTTAT
>JANSJX010000780.1:0-17085 GCA_026168455.1 Theocolax elegans | reverse complement strand
AAAGGAAAAACATAAGTCTGTAAATAATATTCCATGACATTTTAAGCCTTATTAGACATTAAAAGATGCATTCAATGCTTCAATATCCTACGGCAACTGCAAAAATTAATCAATTTTTAATATCATTATAAGTTTAATAACCAGGATTAAAAATGCATTATAAACATTTTTTATATTGATAAATATAATGTATAATACATATATATATGTAAAAAAAATTAATATGTGAGAAGAATTAAAAAAAAAAAAATTATTCTAATAATAATTATTTATTATTGAAAAATTTAACCCAGGCTTGACCCCTTAAACATTTTATGCTGTAGTTGGATACAATATTACAATGCGATTTCAATAAATAACCAAGACGGCCACTGATTTATGCCGCGAAGCAGATGACCATTACGACGACGAAGTCGATGTTCATTTGTTTACAATTTCGTTATATTGATGAGTGTACACAAATTTATTTCTCTGATTTAGCGGTTGCTCTATCTGCGAATTTTTATCCAAATAAGCTGAAATTTTTAAGAATTATCTCAAATAAAACGAACAAATCTCTCGCTGGAAGTTTGCGAAGTCTAAGACTTTACAACACACTTTCGGGTATAAATACTGAAACCGTATTAAAAGCTGTTATTTACGTTAAGTTCAATTGTTGTATATAAATTTGTTTAAGATACGACGATATACCTTTAATCAAAGTTAGAGATTTATACACGGCGACCGAATTTTTTTTCAGATTCTCTCTTACTGGCTATTTATATATTATCTCCTCCTAAATCTGGCTGAAGCTTCCACCACTTTTTATATAGATCATGGACAGACTTTCATAGAGCAGTGCCGGCACAATAGTCGCTCGAAGCTCTTAACTTATGATACACGAAGGCGTCGTTGTAGGAGAGCGCGCGGGAAACCTTTGCACTTTTGCGGCTCGGTCCTACTTACGCGTACTCGCACATTTAGGAGATGCGAAGAAAGGATATATACTATATACTATATAATTTTGAAAAATGTTATTAATTCATTTGCAATTAATGTATTAAAGATTTTTTTAAACGTTCGGTAATATACTACGGTAAATTTAAATTTACATTTACGATACGATATAAAATAAAAAAAAGTGAAGGTAGTTCGACGATTTACTGATTTTTCTACTTGGTAGTTCGAAATCATAAAAATAAATATTCAAAGAGTAGTAAAAATTTTTCTTCCTTTTACAGGAGTAGTTTGAACTTTTTTTTACGTAACGTGTACCCTCTTGACTAGTATTTATTTAAGCGGTCATGAGATTAATTATCTCGTTTAATTAGCTCATAACCTTTGAAACATTAAAATGTGAATTTTACCGTATTCATCTATAAATGACCGTCATATATATATGTATATATATAGATATATATATATATATAGTACGATGAAACTAATTTTTCAAGTAATAAAATACAAACTTTTTGAATGATTTTTTTTCTCTTTTCGAGGAAAAATTTTTTGAACGCCACGCTAACTCGTTTCGGTATGAAATTACACTCTCCGCGATGTTATATCTTGAAGTTGTCCCTAAATTTTATACCGGATTATACCCAAAGTTATATTTCTACAATCGCGTTATACGGGAGTAGATGCGCTTTAAAATTTATCGACGTAACTTCTCCGTAAAGATAGTGAATTCGTAATTTTTAGCCTCGATTAGTCATTGTTACAAGTAATTCGTATGTAATAATAATAATAGTAATAATAATAATAATATATAATATATTCTTGATAATTGCAACTTATTTTTATTATTAATACATCGTCAAAAGTTATGGTAAATTAATTTATAAATTTTAAAGAAGAATGCATCTGAAGAGGGAGACAAAAATGTTTACAATTTGACTCGTTAAATCAATCGAAAATATTATAAAGTAATATATATCTTAATACGAGTGAATAATACAAAATAATAGTAATAATAATAAATGTTGAATAAGATAGTGGGAAATAGCCGGTGTATAATTTCTAAGCGCGTATATTTATAACAGAGCTAATTAATTCGACATTCCTTCGTGACGTAACAACGAGAAAAAATGGTAACAACAAAGTGAAAAATAGATGAGATTTTTAGAATGAAAGGTACACACACACACATGCAAGAGAGAGATACAGAGAGAGAGAGAGAGAAGAGGGGCTATAGCACCGACTTTCTACCTCTCGTACTCGATGTTTCCTCTTTTGGCTCTAGAACGACAGTACACTTATGCGTTAGAATGTATACGTATGTATGTAGAGAGAGAGAGAGAAGGAGAACGAGGAGAGGGTGAAAGGAGGGGGGATGGGTGAGTATAAGAGTGTATCCCGAGATTTCGTTATTAATATTTAACTACGGGGAAAGATTAAAAAGTTTCCGGAATTTTAATATACCGGGACGCGGGAGCCGTAGAGCAGAGCACCGGCAGTCGCTTGGGGCTCGTTTTCCTCCTTCCCTCGTTTCGTTGTACACCGGCTGCTTCTACTACTTTTCTTCCACCACCATCACCACCACCGATCCTCCTCCTCCTCCTCCTTTTTCCTCCTCCTTCTCCTCCTCCTCCGTCTCTTTCATCCGGTCCCTTCGGTCTTTCCGTCTCAACCTTTTTTAACCTCGCGCTTCGATGATAATCTTTATTTCTTTCCCTCCTCTCTTTTGCCCATGTCTTCTAATGCCTTCATTTCGCGTTGAAACTACTTCCCGTGGATGTGTAAGACCGAGATCAAGCATTGACCGAGTCTTTCTTTCTCTTGTCCTCTGCGTGTAATTCCCTTGAATAACAACACTACCAACTGGTTATACGTTTATTCGACTATTTTTTACCTTGTATTATTGACGCGTTGATGTCTTTCATTAATATATTCCCTATTTCTGCACGTGTCTACATTTTTGTTATTATACATTTCAAATGCATATTGTTTTTACGAATATAATTCCTAATTTATGTTGGGTAGACCCGACCCGTATAAACAGTAATATCTATACTCGTTCCAACTCAAAACTCGCGTTCAAAATATTAAATTAAAAATCTGAAAAAATTTTGCAAAACAAGGTTAGAACACATGGGAGAGCTTAAACTATGCAACATTATCAAAAAGAACGATTTTTTGTGATTAAAACAAATAAACAACGTTACCTACGTTTATTTTTAGTCGTAAAATAGGCGAAAATTGTAACCCAAACATTACTTATTAATTCATAAATTACGTTTAATATCACGTTTCGGTAAATAGAAAAACTCATTATATTTTACAAATATTTCTAAATAAATAAAAATTTCAAGTAAATAATAAAACTTTCTTTTTAATATCACTGAACGAGAAAAATCTAGTATAAACTTAATTATACCTTTTGCCATTAAATGTTTATTAATATTGTAAGTAGAGCTATATATATGTTTATATACGCATGATAAACAAGTCGAATTTAATTATTTTTCAATTTTATATACAGGTATATTTTATCACATTGAAACGAATAAAATAAAAAAATTATTTAAGAATATGATAATCAATGCTATACAGTGTTATGTTGTACAATATAGTATTATTTAAAACATATTTTTCTCAGTGTACTTTAGCACGGATGATTATCAAAATAATTTAAAACGATATAAATAGAAGTATTTTTAGGTGTAAATATATATAACTGATTTAATAATTATTAATTAAAAAATAGTTTGATCAGAACGTGTCCAATATTAATCATTCTTTTACAACGTTTGTGAAAGTCAACTTATATTCAAATATAATTTGTTGGATTGCACACAACAGTATCTTAATTTATAGTACAGAACAATATTGACTTATAATGTTAGAATAAATAACCCTAAACAAATTGTGCAAAGAAAATTTGTATTTAATAATGATATAACATTTAAAAACTAAGTCGATGACAAACTAATATCGTTACCCTCTGATCACTTACCGATTGAGTCAATACTGTTTTACTAAAATTAATATTTTATATTAAAATTCACGAAAATTTACGAAACATGACCCTTCATCATAAAATAATCTGCAATTGTTCTTAGTTTAAAAGGCGATTGATTGAGTAGCTGGTGAGATCAAACGATTTATAAATGTAAATTGGTCTGCAGCATTGATATATCTAAAATGTGTTAAAATAATCTCACTAACTAGGAGAGGCCACGGCCATCGGGTCACAGATCTTAACCAAACTCTAGGATATGTTTTGTAACATAAAAATATGAGGAAATCTACATTTTTATTAATTTACCCAAGTTATGACTAACTAAAGCCAATTTTGTAAGAAAAATTACTGCCATTTTGATCGATTATAACTCGTAAACAAATAAAGATAGATACTCAATCCCAAATCTAAAAGAAAGCTGATATTAAATAGATGTGATTTTAAAAAAAAGAAACTCAAATCGGTTAATTTGGAGTTAGGCTATAGAGAAAATAAGGAATTGATGAAATTTTGGCCAAAAACGTCAATACTTTTTACTACTAAATTTTAGTTAAAATTTCAGCAATTTCTTGTTTTCTCTATAGCTTTGTTCCAGATGAAACGATTTAAGCTTCTTTTTTCAAATCATATTTACTTGATCTCAGCTTTCTTCTAAAATATTGATTGAGTATCTAACTTGATTCGTTTCCAAGTTATATTTTATCAAAGTAGAAGTAATTTTTTTAAAATTGGCTTTACTTAGCCATAACTTGGGTAAATTGACGCGTTAGTGTCTAAAATCTGGCTTTCATCATACTTTCATATTGCAAAACATATCTTAGAGTTTGGTTAAGATTCTTGATCCAAAGGCCGTGGCCTCTCCTAGTAGGTACTCCACTAAGTCGCACTGAATTATTTGTAATTTATATTGTTACGAAGAACAATGTTCTGGTGTTTTTCCTAAATTTAAATAAAAATATTATTTTTTTTGTAAAAACAGTGTTTTTTAGTGAATAAAGTGCGGCAAAGATTAATTTACTACTTGGATTTGACATTCCCTTATACAATGTCGAATTTTTGTACCCAAGACAATTCATACATATATAAGAATATAAGCATATGATTATAACAAAAATTAATCTAACAAAAATAATACAACTGTATTTTATAAAAAAAAAATGTACAAGTTAAACAAACAAGCTCATTACATACGTGTAATAAAATCAGTATATCTATATCAATACGTCACTGAAAGTATGAATATTTGAAGTTGCATATACTATATATATACATATATATCTTGCAACTTTGAACAACAGCAATTCTAAACCATTCAAAAGTTGTCGGTAACATTACGTATTTGTATATATACATGTATCGATCAAAAGTCACTTTACGAACAGGACAAGCGATTGTAAAGTTTGTAAAGTAACTTTAAGACCGATTTAAAAGTACTTACGTTAACATTTAATAAGTGGTATTAAATTCATACTAAAGTTGTAATACTTCGATGACCTTTTATAAAATTTACTTTTCTATTTCGCGAATTATAACCAATTTAATTAAAGAGAAGAAAAGAAGATGAAGAAGAAGAAGAAATATAAACTATAATTGTTACTCGCATATTTTAAACAAATGATTATTTTTTATGTTCCTACAAGTAAAGGTCGCATGTATCGCATAATTATCTAAAAATTCTGTTAAACACGAGAACATCATTATCGAAGTTTTAATAATCAGTGAGAAGAAAAAAAAAGATGGACGTTCGGTTGTAGGTAAGCGTTGAGAGAGGGTACGTAGATTTTACTTTATCAAGAAGCGTGATGAATGAGAAAGGAGGAGGGGAAAAAAAGCGAAAGCGGAAAGAATAAAAGAACCGTGAAGAATCAACGTTCTTTGAAAAGTTGACAGTCTCTGAAAGTTTCGACATCCTGTAGAAAAGCAGCGGGTCGATTAGTTTGCAAACGACCATAACTTTTCTTACTAGGGAGATCTTTATCCGTGAAAGTATATGACGCGTTGCGGTGGCGCGATGTAACTTTCCCTTATATATACACTGTTAAAACGACGGTACGTCACCATCCCACATTTATCTCGCGGTCTATACGACATTTTATTTATTAATAACAATGATATTAATAACAAAGGGTTTCCTATTGCTTTTTAACTTTTATAGGATAAACTGTATCGAGTTACGACGTTGGTCGCGGAGGTCGTTCGGATCAAAGCCTCGTAACTCGCTACTCGTTCTCACCCTCCCTCATCCCTCACCCTCTTTCCGAGCGGATATGGAGTTGTATAGAGTCAACCACTCGCGTCTCTATACATATATATTTTCATATCACAAAATTCGGATATCCTTTCGTTGGGAATTCGAGACTCCCTTTCTCGTTTTCTCTCCCGTTGGGGGCTGACTATTTCCTCATTTCCTTCACTTACATCCTCCGTCCTCTACATCCGATACACTCACTTTATATTTTCAACTAGATTAATTTTTTCTATCTTTTCCTATTTATTTATTTATTATTATTATTTTTTTTGTAAACATTCTTAGAATCGTTCGTTTGTTTTTATTAAAACTCGCAACAATTTTAGTAATTACATTTCGGTGATACGTGTATATACTTTTTTCATGAGGCTGTACCTGACCTAAATATTTGAAGATCTGCGAATGATATCGTGCAAAATCGCAAGATTTATTAAAAACGTTCATTTGTAATCGAAAACGAACATACATGCATGCATATACCTATAGTCTTTCAAGTACTCGAGTTAGAAAACACGGAATTTTAACTTGATCAATCGAGGTCGAATATATATATTTGTAAAATCGTAAATAAACAATTGAACGAAAAAAAAATGCAACATCGCTTTAAAATTCTTTAGTATTTCACTCGAAGTACTAGAGAAAGAGAAACGTTCTGCGTCTATACAACAATTGTACAACATCTATATAGGTACAAAATTCGCGTTATTATTCTCATGGAGGCTTGGTTCGAAAAAAAAGAAAAAAATTTCCCGTCCAAACTTTCCGCTCTCAACTTTTTATCGTTCCCCGCGAAATTAAATCTTTTTTGCGTTTCTCTTCGTACACCTATATGCACGTGTATGTATGTATGTAGGTATGTATGTATGTATGTATATGCACATGCACACGCGTGATACGACGGTAAAAGTGACACGAATAAATTCAACAGGATAGTGAACCTTTTGGGGGGAAACGCCTCGGTGAATACCAATCCAGAAAAGCGCGCGTATCCTTCCGCAAGGTCGGTTTACTTTCTTCTTCATCTTTCCTTCTTTCCTTCTTTCCTTCTTTCCTTCTTTCCTACTTTCCTTCTTTCTTTCTCGTTTCGATTGAACGCGGTAGAAGGGGTCTCTTCAATAAAGCCACTTCAGTTTAATGTTTATTCATGAAAGAGTACTCGATAGCCCGAACTCCCATGTGCGGTGTGTGTGTGTGTGTGTACACGTGAAGAAGCAGATACACACGTGCGCGGGCGCGCATGTAGGTGGTGGTCTTACACCACTGAGCTTGTGTTTGTCAATTGAATCTTCGCGATTGTTAGAAAGACAAATCACATTCTTGAATTTGTATTTGCACTTTATTTTCATTTTAATGCGGACGTCTTGATTTCGTTGTGTGATTACGTGTACGCTGAGAGGAATGTCATGTATATATGTATATAAAAATCATTATTATTGTTATGTGATGTACATTGTTATTCTTAGGTAAAACGTGTAAAAAGTATGCAGGATATTTACACTTTATAAAATTATAACGTTAATATCATAATCTTGTACATCCAAGTGTAATAATATAAAAGGTTTGGTCGCAAATTTTACAGTACTTCTCTGCAAGTGTAAACGTGCATAAATTACATTTTTTAGCATCAATTTTTAAACTCTACCTTTGTAGAAATGTCAATATCAGAATTAAACAGTAAAAATTACTAGCGGATGGTTTTGTAATGAAACGCTTTATCGTCCACATTATTTGACGTTTAATGGAATAAACAAACCGCATATCATTTCACATTATTTTTCCCACATTCGAAAAATAGAAAAGTTAAAATTTTCTATGGATTTTGATTCGACTTTTGAGTATCTATTTAATGTACAACTCGTTTTTAATGGACTTGCAGTAATTGGGAAGATAAATGCGATTTTATTATATTTTTATCGAAACACTTAATCTATATATTTATCACGAGGTGATAAATAGTCCAAAGAATCATTTTATTAAAACAATCTGTTAATATGGAATACCAACTAGAATATTAATTTTAATACAATAAGAAAATAGTATAAATATTAACAAATTGTACACATCGTCACTTTTAGCAGAAACCCAGTGGAAATTGAAACGATTATAGGGTAAAAATGGATGAAAAATAACTGATTACAACCTATAAAATGGCAAGTTTTAACAACAAAATATAAAAATGAGCAAGTTTTTATAAGAAAATGAATAACAAAAATTTCTATGAAAACCTAACGAAAATTTGATTTGTCTTGGTAGACCTTTAGATTAAACTATACAAAAAATAATAACTTTCGATGCACCATAATGGTATCAGTCTACAATTATAACTATTGTCTTCATGTTAGAGGAGCAGTATATAACATACATTCCCCTCGACTATTAATAAATATTAATTTCGAGGCGAGGGCAAGTAGTAAATTTAAGATTATATTCAGACGAAAAGTAAAGAATTGATAGAAAATTATCGGAGGGAGAAAGCGTAACAGCGTAAATTCCTCTCTCTCGCCTATGCACCTAGGAGTGTACGTATGTGTATCCACACCAAGATCGAAAATCGAACCGTGAAAATGGCCGGTGAACAACTCGCAGGGAACGTGGTGCTCCTTGCACCGAAACCGGCAGTATCCAGGCTCCCCTGTTCCTTTCGCGCCTCTCGTATCTGTACACACACACGCACGCACGCACCCACAACACGTATAGCTTGGGTCGACAAACACCCACCTCTCGAGGGACGGACGCAGAGTCGTAAATCGTCTTCCGGCTGTGCGTCCCTACTCGATTGCATGTCGAGCGGATCAGCGCACGTATCTGGGACGTAGAGCTGCGTTATATATATATATATATATATATAATGTGTGTGTGTACATGGACCCACACATGCAAGTGCGAGAGATAGAGCGGGAGTGGGGAAGGGTGAGGGGAGGGGAGGGGAGGGAGATGCTCGGCAATTTCGCGCCCGCTTGTATAATTGATCGGCGCGTTTCCGTCCCGCGTACTCCCATCAAAGCGCCTTCGAGCCAATCACCCGATTTTGCGGCATGCTCGTTCTTTTCCCGCTTCTCTCCTATCTCTACCACTCTTTCTCTCTTTTTTAATCGAACGTACGTGGGGTAGTTGCTTTCGATTTGATGGGGTGACTTTTGAGTGGCTCCGATGGAACTCGGTCGATCGGTTATACTCTTCGGTGGTACTCGCGTTTCGTATACATATATAGGTAATTACAAAAAATCGAGTGTTTAAATAATCGTCGTCTCAACTCTTATTAGATACCGTGTGCACTTCAAATCGAGCACCGAGAACGAAGAGTATAGTTACATAATTTATTCGGTGTACCTATTAAATAAATCGAAGAACGAGAAGAGAAAAAAAAATGTAATTTATATATATATATATAGACACGTCTTTTGGTAAGGAAAGCGTGCTAAACCAGTTGTATGTCATTGTACCGAAGGAGCAAAAGAGCGAAGCAAAAGGAACTCGCGGCGCGGCGCGCGGAGCATCGGCAACTTTTATTTCGTCGGAATTTAATTGCTCGATCTTGCGGGATGAGGAGAAGGTTAACGAGAAACGCCGGAAAAGAAGAGAAGACTAGTCGAAAAAAAGGGGGAAAAAAAGAGGGCAGGTGGGCGCGCAAAAAAGAAAGAAGAGGAAGCTATCAGGAAAGAAAAATAAAGAGAATGAGGTCTCTCTCTCCCTCTCTCCTCTCTTCTCTTCGTCTTTCTCTCCGATACGGAGAAAAGGCGTCGGCGGTTGAAACAAATAAGAGGAAGACCGCCGGCAATTTTTCACAAGCTTTTTAAAGCGCGGCTTCGCGCGTGCAACCGGGTTTGAATCGATTTTCCCGTAGGGTTCCATTTTTCCCGGCGCCTTCCTTCTGACGCTTTCACGACGACCTCCTCTCTCTCTCTCTCTCTCTCTCTCTCTCTCTTCTCTCTCTGTGTATGTGCGCGTTTCTTTTCTTACTACTTCTTCTTCTTCTTCCCTTTTTTTCTAAATACGCCGCGCGTGTATTTTTAAGAGGCTTTAAAAGGGTTTATGCAAAACTTTGGTTACTTTTTATTATTTACCGAACAACTCGTTTTCCCATAAATACTTTAAGACATTAAAATAAACTGTGGTTGTCAATTTATTAAAATATATTTATGCATTTTTAACTAGTGATTTTTTCGAGTCATCGAGTGTTGAGTTGTTGGCGTTCCAGTATAATGCACTTGCGACAAAATAAAATTATTTCTTCAAAGTAAAATTTAATAACAATAATATTTCTTTGGGTTGGAGTCGAAGTCGATCTTAATAAATCGATTATAAATGATTTATCTCGATGGATCTCTTCGACAGTTATTAGACATGAGATTCGAACTATTACTGAATACTCTGTACTCTCTTCTATACATGTAATATCTTTTCAAAAATTAATATTTTTTTACGTTTTATTAATTTATTTAAATACGTTTTTCACACATTCATTTCGATATTAACGAGGTTCTAAATCCAATTATTGTCTCTCTCTCTCTTATATATATATATATATATATCTTTCACACACCTCACCGATCAAAAAATGGTACAAAATTGAATGTGATTAAACGAAGGCATTAATAGATTGACATTTATAAAACTTCTGTTCGTTTAATATTGTGTGTTAAATTTTAGCCAAAAACCTTGATTATTTTTAGAAAAAACTTAAAAATAAAATTTAATTTTCAGTACAACACGAAGTCGATTATTTTTAGTTGTTATTTTGAAACCAATAAATATTTACGTTTAAAATTAAGTATACGGCAGATTTTTATTTAAAGGAAGAACAATGAACTCTATAAATATTAAAAAAAATTCCTTTTTTTAAATTTGATGTTATTTTTAAGTCGGTAAGTTAAATACAGTAAAATTGGATTTGAGATTCGGTTAACAAACTTTGAAAATTTTTATCTTCGCAGATATACGTAATACTTTGAATTGTTTCTTTTTTTTCCCGACATAATTTTCTATAAAATTGTACACAGTCGAACCAAAAGAGATATGATCGCATATTAAAAATGTTATCCAAATGCATATTATCGAAATTGTTTGGTATACACTTCGGGGAAAGATGTTACACGAGGGCGTAAATAGTTACGGAGACACAAAAGTTGTAATGAAAAAAGGTAAATTAGGATTTTGAGAAAAACGTCGTTACCTTCTGAGAATCAGAAAGAGAGAGGCAAAGAGGGAGCGAAGAGATAGGGAAAGGGTGGATGGTATAGAGATCCTTAAGAAGTTAATGATAAGCAAAATGGATTTCGAGATGTCCTTACTTATTTCTAAAGGACCTTTGTGCCTCTTTCGCGAACTTTCTCGTACTCGGGGATCGCGCGTATACAGTCCTTTTCTCGCTTCTTCCTCACCCTCACCCTCTCCTACGTACTTTTAGCTTTGCCCCTTATCTCCCTTATCTTTTATTATTTTGTCCGCTCGGCGGGTGTAAGTACACTTGCACGTAACTCGCTATACTCTCGCTCGCTCGCTCGCTCGCCCCCGGTCGCCCCGGTCTCGCGTATATATGTATATATATATACGTACCCTTCGTCGCTTCGAGGATTTCGAGGGATTTCCGTTTTATATTCCTCCTCTTTTTCGCCCTTTACTTTCTACCGTTACGTCTCTCTATGTGTGCGGGGGATCTACGTGTAACGAGCTATGATTTTGATACTCGAGTTCTCGTCTTTAACGACTCCGAGACACAATATAATTACACTGAATAAAACTGTTTTCCAAAGTTAATACTCGTAACTTTCGGAATACCGATCCGTACCTTTTCTTTGGGATATCGTGTGTATATATCGCCTCACACTGATAAAACATATTATTTGGTAATTTTATTGTCTCTGTATACCCTCGTCGATTGCGAATAACGATTTATGCCTTCGTTGTATCTTAAATATATATCTTTCTTACGCTTTATCTCGCCTACCTCTCTTTCGCTGTTAATTAATTGGCCAATTAATAACGTTTCCGTTTCCTTGTTACAAATTCTGTTATAATAGCATCGATGAAAACTTTGTTTGAAATCTTTTTTTACATTTCCTTATAGCTACTCAATGAAGTAAAATTGATATCTTCTCACGTTTTAAGTTACTTATTATGAATATGCTATTCAATAATACATTTGATTAAAATAAGTTTGATCGTGGTAATACTTGCCTTCAAATAATTATTTTTTTATTTTATATTATTTTCTATATGTATCCTAAATTGATAAATAATCATTTAATTAATATAATAAAATACCTTTCAAACCAGCTATCACATATAAACTTCAATTAAAAATAGTTGACGGGATGTACAATACTCAAATTTTACCGAACAAATTAATCAAAATGAAAAAAAAACTTTTAATTACATAAATATGGCAAAAAATCATCGTTACCCTTTGTTTGAATATTGTCTATCACTGTCCAAAATTTCAAACAAAAAATATCGATGCATTCAAAAATGACAATGGAAAGAAATTTGACACTTGAATTTCATCTAACCCTAGAATCATAGATTTAACAATCAAATTTCCATTGAATGCCATATATTTTGTTTCAAATTTAGAATAGTGATCGATAAAACTTGAACGAAGAGCAGTGATTAGTTTCCTACAACACACCATATTTATTTAGCTAAAATTTACTTTTCTTTATCATTTAATCTCTCAATCAGTTTACTTAGTCGGTAAAAATTAATTTTGAAATTCCCTTAAAGTAGAAATCTAATAAAATTACGTATATGAATACTGGAAATACGACACAAATCAGTTGTTAATTACAAAAAGGTGTTGAAGAGTCAACCGAATCAAAATGAATTTTCGTATTTACTGATCGTGAAAAGTTGTAAACGTAATTTCTGGCCGTTATGAACATTCCAAAAAAAATTCAAATTTTACGTTTAGTTTTAAGATTGATATTTCTAGCAGGTTATCGATCATTGAAAACAATATTTTCTCCGTCAATATTCAATATTTTAATTATAGAATAATAAACCTAATGAATTAATCAAATCAATTAGTTTAATTTAATCTAGATATATACACACATACAATATGGACGATACGTATTTTTTCTACGATAATGTAATAATCGTGTTGCAGATACATCGATAATACTATTCGACTAATTAAATTAACAATAACGACTGGAATTTATGTAACTCAATTATCCGAATGTGTATACATATACAGAGATTCGTAAAATTATATTTTATTAATAATTAGATTGATTTTGATTGTTAATATCGTACGCACTATTTATAGTTTAATCTATAATCACTAATTGACTGTATCGTACAGTTATTAAATTAAATTACGTATCCTAATAAAATGAAGTGTCGCCACGCAAAAATGACCACTAAATCCTTTTCCACGTTAAAAATCTTATGAGATACTATCGAATCGCTTAAAATTGTTGAACGTACACGTGTAATTTATGAGAATGCAACAATTTAATAGAGTACACTAAAAGCTTGTAATTACGAATCTAAAAAAAGAAGAAAAACTACAGGTTATCTTAAATTTTAACAAGCGTTTAAAAAAATAAGACGATAAGAGGAGAATATTACTTTCGCATCGCGTTTAAACCGTACAGTCGATTAAAAATCGTTCCTCCTAACGGAGGAAGAAAAGAAAAGAAAAGAAGAAGAGAATTATCATGTAAAGTGTTTTTCGCGTTAAGACTTTCCGATCGGATCAATGTTGACGTGTTTCCCTCGATATATACTAAAATAGCTCGGTCTCGCGATACACGCACACACACCCTCATAGAAACGGGGAAAGAAATAGTGGTTACGGTCGCGAACAAGGAGGGAGCGGAAGGAGGGAGGAGTAGAAGGGGATAGAGAGAGAGAGAGAGAGAGAGAGAGAGAGAGAGAGAGAGGAAGAATTGATAAGGGGTAGGAAAGTGTAGAAGAGGATAAAAAAGCATCTTGGCGTAAAGTGTCGTTAGCTCGTTATCGTTCGCACGCACCAGTTGGTCAGAAACCATCAACCAAGATGAGAAGTTGAGAGTAACCGAGGCAAGTCAACCTCGAGGTGAGCCTAGGAATCTGACGAGTAGCTGCTCGATCGTCTTTTTTTCTCCCTACCTCCCTACCTCCCTCCCTCTCTCTCTATACTACTTTTGTCCAATAAACCGTTAAGCTCTGCACAATATCAAAGTATCATTGTATTCAATTTATGTTTTCTTATACCGATTTTATATACCTAATATAGGTACACACTACTACTACTCCTTTTTTTCTTCTCGACGTCCCCGTGGTTCATTATTTACGATAATATATATTGTACGTATGTGGATTTATACTTTCCAATTCTACCCGAAATGCGTGTGTAGATATATATATAGTATATATATATATAGGTATATATGTACGTTTGTTTTACGATATCGCATCGCCTATACAGGAAGAGCTGCCATTAAATTTTCATTTTATTTTCATATCGCCCGGTCGTTTAAGAAGACCGCGTGCCAGTCAAACAGAAACTGTGTAGACACCGACACGGGGGAGGCCCGGAGAGACTTCATAACTATTTAACCTCCAAAATCGTTAAGTACTCAAACAACTTTCCGTCCACTACTGCAACTTCTACAATAACAAACAAACCAGCAAATAAAACAGCTCGAATAAACTCGAGATTCCGGGAATACTTACGGTATACCTATGTATGTGCATCCCATGGCACGGGATAAAGGGCACAGTTGATACCTGCCTGATTCAATGAAAACGCAAGTACAAGGGGTAAGGGATGTACATCTCCTTTTCTCGATCGATATACACTTATTCGCGTATACGGTAAAAAATAAGGAAATCGGGGGGTATAACGAGATCGAAATAGACGTTACACTATACGAATTGAGAAGGTAAAGCATTTAACGATGACTTTAATGAGAAAGGTTTAGTGGAACTTACGAGATTTCTCCAAAAGGGGCGAAGGCTTCCCTCAGGGTCTGCGTCTCGATCTCCGGGCTCAGATCCCAACGAATATGTGGGTAGTGTTCTGAAACAGAAATGCGCAGGGGCGCGAATTAGAGCGAGCCGTTCTTTCACCTATTTCGTACTTTACTCCCGGTGTTAAGTGTTTTTAGGGGCTTCTTCTCCGATCTCTATTATAGGTATACTTTACTTTTATTTCGATTACGTGTATGTTACGCTCCTATATTACGGTTACTATTTTCACTTAATATTATACTCACCCTGTATAACATTATTTCTTTTTTCTTATCGCGTTTTCTCTTTTTTCGTAAGTGACTTTTTTTTCTTACTCTTTTCAGGTTAAACGTTTTTTTTTCAATATTTTGTTGATGAGAGAATATTATACGTATATGGAAATTTATCTTCCATTAAAATCTGGGTTAGGAAACATAATTTAATTTATTATTAACTTTGTATAGAGGATGAGATAATCTGAAATTAGTGCAGAACAATCATTTTTATTTCTTGTGCGAAAATAGGTCTTTTAATCGTATAAGAACATATCAAGTTAGATTTTTTAAATTCAAGATATCCAACTTTGATTCGTCATTTTGAATAGATTCATAATTATTACTAAAGAGTATTATCAATAAAATAATACATTTTTTCTTAAAAACAGAAAAATAAAGATTAGCCATGCCTAGCTGGGACGACAAATATATCCAATTATACGGGAACGATTTACGATAGACGCTTTACTTATGATCATGTTTTACTATATTAGATACCTTTTTATAATTTTTACGAGACCAAAATTCAAAGTTCTCGTCTATTGATGGTTAATATTTAATAATTAATGTACAATGACTATGAACAAATTATACGTTGTGATGGATTAATGGAATTTTCAACAGCAGCTACTTAATTTCTTGATGATTTTCTAATTATAGCTATCGTTCTATGGAGATGTCGAATTGACATCATAAAAGAAAAGTATATACTCTGAAGCGATATCGATTTTAAATTATATTATTATTGATTTTATCAAAATTTTTTTAAATTAATTTATTTGTAACCTTAACTATTTTAACCAATTATTATACTCCATATTCATATTCTGAATTTTTAACATAATACACTTGTCACAGGATATAATTCCGCAATCACTCATCGAATACGCTGAAATTTAATGAAAACAGTTAAATATACGCTTAAATAAAATACGTAATAAAACATTCATTATGAAATTATTGTAAAAAATTAAAAATTATATTAAAATGGATAAATAACGTTTTAAATAAATATTTGTGTATCTTATATAATTCTGTTGTATTCAAGTGGATTAGAACCACGTTTTATCATTACTACAGTTTTAGTCGTTTATCGATGAAATGGTTCCTGATGCATATGTGTGCACGATGTAAAATACGACCTAAGTGCACGATGCTAGAAATTATGATACGTACGAAGTGATTATAATAATTCTCGCTAAAAAATTAAGAAATTTTTTAAAGCTTGCATATTATAACTTATTAATTATTTGTTCGCGTCAATATACGCTCACCGTTATTACAAATTAATAGTCGATCGAATTAGACTTTTATTTTGCAAGTTCGGGGCAAAATCGTTAACTGAGCCCTTTTGTTCGTATAATAAACCAAGACCCACGTGCCGGTTGGAAAACCCCGGCGTGCGGGCCCGGGATTTTCTTTACTGCTTTACTCGATGCTTCGTCGCACGATTCGAACGGCCATCATTAAGGGCAATAAAACTAACGACACGTCGGTGCGCGTACTTTTGCATGCTCATTACCTGTCACAACAAGCTCGGTATAGGTGAAAAGGAGTACGTGAGAGGTGCGAGGGTGAGATGGCGCATCTCCCCTCCATGGTCACCTCTGCTCATCCCGAAAGACCCTTTTGGCATTATGGGTCAGTTCGATTCTAGTTGCCGCTCTAGCAACTCGTGTCTA
>JANSJX010000779.1:0-17090 GCA_026168455.1 Theocolax elegans | reverse complement strand
ATTAGCCAATAACACTTGGATGAAAATTTGGGGGCAATTATGTACTTCGGATCATTTAGCGCAGCTATTATAGGCATTTAAACTCAGATGTTAAGAAACGTAATAATGGAATTCATTGCATTAAGTTTAATAAGGATGAATGTATTTTTCAGTTTGCAATATATGATGATGACGAACATATAAAAACATATGTTCAAATTTTTAATGAAAATAATAAGGGAACATTTGGAGTTTTGGATATTCCATTGGCCATAGATTTGCATCAAGTAGTTAAAGAAACACCTTTTTGGATAATATTGTAAATACTCCAATTTTGTAAGAAATCTTAAGTTACACTTAGACACGTATCACAAACGAAAAAAACAATATGATGATTTGAAATCTTATTTGGAAGATGTTTGTAATTGTTCTGTGGATGTGCATTCTTATTATACTTGTTTTATAACATTTCTGAAATGCAAAGATTTTGAAACTAATATCTACTTTAACATAATTGTTTATGTATTTTATGACTTAACAAAAGAAAATCCTATGAAGTAAAATTTGACTTAAATAGCTTTGATGATATTGACAATACTAATATGAAGCAGCATTTAGAATCTTTTTCGAATGTTTTAAAACTTTAACATTAAAAGAAGCATTTATTCAAATAATTGAACAAGATAATGCACCTATGGAATGGAAGTTGGAAAAATATGATACAATATTAAATTTAAGTGTAAGTATTTTTAAACTAAAGACTTTAAAACTGAAAAAACATTATTCATTTACTTCTCTTTTAGGATTTATCAGATTTTGAAAGCTCAGATGATGATATTAGCCAGATGAGCACTCCAAAAAAGAAACAAACAAAACAAGCGGTGAAGAAGCTTTCATATACTAAAATTAAAAAAACAACTGTTAATAAATTACAAACTAACAAAAAGTCACAAGGTAAAAATGATGGCTCGACTGAACAGTATAGTCAAGGAAATTCTCAAACAAATATGAATGTTAAACAAACACAGAAAACTAACAAGAAAAAGAAAAAAAAACTTCAAGATACAATGAGACAAACAAAACTAAACTTACATTAGAGAAGAATGCAAATGAAAAAAATGTTACTGGTGATAATAGTGCAATAAGCGCTGCTATTCATATTGTGTAAAAAAAGGGTAGAACAATTAAAGCAAGTCAACACATCCAAAGGAGAATCAAATAGTGAAATGGATAAAACAGATATAAATTAATAAAGTTAATTCAAAAGGTAAACCGCAAAAACAGCAATTAGCTAGCAAGCTAGTTAATTTAAATAAGACTATTGACATGAAAAGGAAATCAATAACAAAAATAAATACCTTTAGAAGACCACATAGTATAATTAACAAACGAATCAAGCAACCTATCATAACAAGTACACCACTTCATGTGCAAACTAATAAATTATTTCAACCAACTACAAATGATAATTTGGACATCAGTGAAATAAGTAGAAGAGAATCTGTAAATACCAATAATCATAATAGCAGTAGTAGTAGTACCAGAAACCTAAGACTTTCTCGTAATTAAAAAAATTGTATAAATTTAAAATTGTTAATCTTATTTGGAAGATGTTTGTAATTGTTCTGTGGATGTGCATTATTCTTATACTATTGTTTTAACATTTCTGAAATGCAAAGATTTTGAAACTAATATTACTTTAACATAATTGTTTATGTATTTTATGACTTAACAAAAGAAAATCCTATGAAGTAAAATTTGACTTAAATAGCTTTGATGATATTGACAATAAATATGAAGCAGCATTTAGAATCTTTTTCGAATGTTTTAAAACTTTAACATTAAAAGAAGCATTTATTCAAATAATTGAACAAGATAATGCACCTATGGAATGGAAGTTGGAAAAATATGATACAATATTAAATTTAAGTGTAAGTATTTTTAAACTAAAGACTTTAAAACTGAAAAAACATTATTCATTTACTTCTCTTTTAGGATTTATCAGATTTTGAAAGCTCAGATGATGATATTAGCCAGATGAGCACACCAAAAAAGAAACAACAAAACAAGCAGTGATGAAGAAACCTTCATATACTAAATTAAAAGCAACTGTTAATAAATTACAAACTAACAAAAGTCACAAGGTAAAAATGATGGCTCTACTGAACAGTATAGTCAAGGAAATTTTCAAACAAATATGAATGTTAAACAAACACAGAAAACTAACAAGAAAAAGAAAAAAAAACTTCAAGATACAATTAGACAAACAAAACTAAACTTTACATTAGAGAAGAATGCGAATGAAAAAAATGTTATGGTGATAATAGTGCAATAAGCGCTGCTATTAATGTGAATGAAAAAAGGGCAGAACAATTAAAGCAAGTCAACACATCCAAAGGAGAATCAAATAGTGAAATGGATAAAACAGATGAAATTAATAAGTTAATTCAAAAGGTAAACCGCAAAAAACAGCAATTAGCTAGCAAGCTAGTTAATTTAAATAAGACTATTGACATGAAAAGGAAATCAATAACAAAATAAATACCTTTAGAAAACCACATAGTATAATTAACAAACGAATCAAGCAACCTATCATAACAAGTACACCACTTCATGTGCAACTAATAAATTATTTCAACCAACTACAAATGATAATTTGGACATCAGTGAAATAAGTAGAAGAGAATCTGTAAATACCAATAATCATAATAGCAGTAGTAGTAGTACCAGAAACCTAAGACTTTCTCGTAATTAAAAAAATTGTATAAATTTAAAATTGTTAATATTATTTAATTATAGTTGCAAAACACCAATATATTAAGTATATGATGGAATGTGCATCCAATAATTAAACACGCACATTATTTTTGTACAATATACAATAACATTCTAATATTTTTCATCCAAAATAATTGAATAAACAATTATTTATTAACTTCTAAGAAAGGAAATAAGGATATTTATTTACAAAATGTTTCTTATTAGAAATAATAAATTATATTTTTTTAATGTCTTTACACTTTCTTAACAAATATATTATACTAAAATTGTTCATCAACATTCTTCAATGAACTAATAATGCACAGTCTATTTTGTTTTTAACTTGTCAGAAGCACTTCATCTCTGAAGGCAAGAGCAGAAACTACTTTTTGGTGTCCTTAATATTCTCTCTTCACAGTTCCTGTTGCTATATTCCATAATCTTGCAACACCATCCGACGAAGCAGTAAAAATGTATTGCGAATCAGCACTGAAGCTACATCCCAAACCCATCGTTTAGCTTCATGCTGTAGAACTTGCACCTCGGAAAAGTCTGTTGTTTTCCAAATTTTGGCAGTCTTATCTGCTGAAGTAGTAACAAGAAGTGTACTATCAGGACTAAACTTACATCTAAGTGCATATGCTCTATGTGCATTTAACTTATGCCTAGGATTTAATTTTGTAGGTTCTTCACCGATACCACCGGTAACTGTCCATATAAAACAATGACCTGTTGTTAACAGCAGCCATATAAGTCCCAACTGCATCAACTGCTATGTCTTGAATAGAAGCTTCTGCTTCAGGTATTAATTGCTCATTATGGTCTGACCTTAGATCCCACAAATGTATAACTCCACTTTTTGCTTGATACGTTTCATGACTGGGCTCCAGAATCTAAATTGTTAAATAAATTATTTTATTAACAAATAATTATATTATTTTTAACTTCTCTAAAATAATTTATTCAAATAATTAATAAACATTTCCTAAATTTTTTTTACTATTTTTATTTAAATCTTGATACTTAGAAATGTAGTAAAAATAAAAAATTTAAATAATTATTATACTGTACCTGTGAAAACTGTAGTGCAAAACCAAGAATTTGACAAACTTTTAAATTATCAACATTAAACATAACCAATAATTGTCACTGACAGGTTCTGCTACGCGCACGTTTCTCGGCAAATTAGATGATTGACGACCGTGTAAGATAAAAGATGACCGTTTAAGATAATAATGAAAAAATAACTAGATCACGCGTGTCTCACTCACTCTTTCGTTTTCTCCTATAGCTCTGTCTCAACTTTTTCGAGTAGACATATATATATTTATAGGAGACGAAAAGGATATAAAAAAATACATAGCCCAGTAAAAGAATTTGACATCTCAGATATTTACATGAAATTTTATTTATTTAAAGAGTATTACTAATCGTTATTATTACATGTTTAACGATCAATTTGTGTCTCTAGATAGTAATTTATAAAACACCTCCCACGAAGGTGTCAACATTCGCAAGTATGGTTTCTAATCACAGTTTAAAAAACTTTCTCTGATAAAAGAAATCTTGAATTTCAACTCTCACTTTTTTCTACTTACTATTATTTCAATTTAACATTTTTTTATATACTTTGTACTGAAGCTCTATAAAAAGTTTATACAATACAAAGTACTGCATTCAGAGTGAAATAATCGATAGTATTTTTACTATACCATAAATTTGTTTTTAATTAATAATTTATATATTTTTGCGTTGACTTCGTAGAAAGTTTCTGCAATTGAAAGTACTGAAATCAAATTGGTATCGACAAGTATATTTTTCCATACCATAATGTTTTTAATTAAACATTTATATACTTTCCTTAAACTCCATAAAAGTTTCTGCAATTGAAAGTACTGAAATCAAATCGGTATCGACAAGTATTTTTTTCCATACAAAAAATTTGTTTTTAATTAAACATTTATATACTTTGCTTTAACTCCATATAGAGTTTCTGCAATTGATAGTACTGAAATCAAAGTGATATTGATGTCTGGAAAGCACTTTATAAAACACCTTCCACGAAGGTGTCAACGTTCGCAAGTATAGTTTCAAATTGCACTTTCAAAATTGTTATCTGATAACAAAAATCTTTAATTATTACTCCCATCCTATTTCTACTTATATTTTGCTTAAACTCCATAAAAAGTTTCTGCAATAGATACTACTGAAATCAAAACAACACAATCGATAAGTACTTATAACCATATCATAAATTTGTTTTTAATTAAACATTTATATATTTCACATAAACTCCATAAAAAGTTTATGCAATAGAAAGTACTAAAATCAAAGCGGATAATCGGCAAGTATTTTTTACCATACCGTAAATTTGTTTTTAATTAATCATTTATAAATTTTTTTGCGTTAACTGCATAAAAAGTTTCTGTAATTGAAAGTACTGAAATCAAATTGAATCACAAGTATTTATCTTCACAAATACAAATATTTATTAATTCAATTGAATACAAACATTTGTACGGAATAGTATTCTACAAATTTTGTCCACATAAACAGAAACTACTAATTTATTTATTAGGGTTTCACTTTCAATAATTTATTTATTTGTTATTATTACATGTTTAATGTTCAATTTGTGTCTCTAAATAGTAATTTATAAAACACCTTCCACGAAGGTGTCAACATTCGCAAGTATGGTTTCTAATCACAGTTTAAAAAATCAAAATGCAATTGTCAAGTATGGTGTATATTTTAATCACACTTTTAAAATTGCTATGTAAATATAATAGTTAAACATTTCTAATTTTTAAGCAAATTTTGTTGCACCACAATAAAAACAAAATTTTTTTATTAAGAAATTAACTACGTACATAATTCCTAAATAGTTTCTGCAATAGAAAGTACTGAAATCAAAATGAAATTGACAAGTATTTTTATAAATATTTATTACTATAAAACTTTACGTTTAATGTTGTAAAACACCTTCAAGAAGGTGTACATTTTGGCAAGTATGGGTTCGGTCCGATCACAATTTTCCAATATTTTTATTTTAACTAAACCTATATTACATAATAACTTATTTATCAATAGAATAATACTAATGAAGTTATTACATTAGAAAGTACTGAAATCAAAATGCAATTGTCAAGTATGGTGTATATTTTAATCACACTTTTAAAATTGTTGTACATAATTCGTAGAAAGTTTCCGCAATAGAAAGTACTGAAATCAAAATGGAATCGGCAAGTATTGCTTTTCAAAAATAAATATATTTTTCGAACTGAATGTACTAATATTTTCTGAAAAATTCCCTCTTACTCATTTATTTTTTTTTTTTTAGTTACAGCAGAAAATACACAATTTTATAATAATATTCATTTGTGCAAAATTAATTTATGGAAAAGTAATAAAACAGAAATTTTTCTCATTTTTATTCTTTTTAAATGAAATAATACTTGCACCACCGTTGGGTGTATCACGAGTTAATTTTGAATATTCTCTTACTAACTTAAGAAAGTAGATTAACGATTAAAAAAATGTTAAAATAAAGATTTCTAATGTTTTAAACTATAAACGAATTTCTTTTTGGAATGGATCGGATCTATTTATTTTTTACTATATAATAATTATGAAGTGCTTGTACTTCGGTTTGACAAATTAATATTATCTGCAGTAATGATATATATAGGGCTTATGAGAGTCACTAAAAATCATTTAGATATGTTGTACCTATTAACTTACCTTAAAATATTTATAATAACTTGATATAGATGTGCATATAATATATTATGCATTGCTAATTATAACTTATTAAAAGTAATAAGGCAAACCAACGCGTGGTGCAAGTATTATTTCATTTAAAAAGAATAAAAATGAGAAAAATTTCTGTTTTATTACTTTTCCATAAATTAATTTTGCACAAATGAATATTATTATAAAATTGTGTATTTTCTGCTGTAACTAAAAAAAAAAAAAATAAATGAGTAAGAGGGAATTTTTCAGAAAATATTAGTACATTCAGTTCGAAAAATATATTTATTTTTGAAAAGCAATACTTGCCGATTCCATTTTGATTTCAGTACTTTCTATTGCGGAAACTTTCTACGAATTATGTACAACAATTTTAAAAGTGTGATTAAAATATACACCATACTTGACAATTGCATTTTGATTTCAGTACTTTCTAATGTAATAACTTCATTAGTATTATTTTATTGATAAATAAGTTATTATGTAATATAGGTTTAGTTAAAATAAAAATATTGGAAAATTGTGATCGGACCGAACCCATACTTGCCAAAATGTACACCTTCTTGAAGGTGTTTTACAACATTAAACGTAAAGTTTTATAGTAATAAATATTTATAAAAATACTTGTCAATTTCATTTTGATACTTATTTACAATGATTTCTGAAGGAATGGCAGTAAATACTGCAAAATCAATTTTAGATGGGGTTTTCCTAAAAATATTATAAAAATTAATTATTGACACTATATTTTAACCTAAATTTATAGATTTTTAAATTATTAGATTTGTATTAATAATATTTATAAACATGTTTTAAAATGAATTATCAAAGTACCCCTTAAGAAATAATTCTTCTTTAATACTATCATGAAAAATAAAATATTTTTTAAATACGTATTCACTTTGTAAAATGTAGGTAACTGATACTTATTAGGTAACTTGTCAAATGCTTGTGTAAATGATTGCAAGGAATCACTTGTGCTTTGAGTTGTAATACCCAAGAAAGTTCTAGTTTTTTCTTCATTGCGGAAAACCTTGAAATTAGCCAATTCCACAACAAAATGTTGACAACCACTGGTAATTGTTTTCACAGTCTCAACGAAAGAATCAATCCAATGAAATTTTAATATCAATGCACGGGTAAGACTTATATGAAATTCTTCAAAAAGTTTACCTGTGTTCATAAATTTTACAAGTACTTTATTCATCCATTGTAACATTTCCTCATTTGGCACATCTAAATAATTATTAATTATATGATATGTTAGTGTTCAAAATGTGCTGTTTACATTACAAATTAGTTACTTACAATCTATGTAAATTAATGTTGCCCAATTTCTTCTTTCGTGTTTAAATGAATCTGACTCGTCCACTTTTTTCTCATGATGCTGGACACCTTTCCATGATAATATTGATTGTGGTAATGGTAATTTAGTGCTGGAATTACAAATATAAACATCTTTTAAAATTAATTATCAAAGTACCCCTTAAGAAATAATTCTTCTTTAATACTATCATGAAAAATAAAATATGTTTTAAATACGTATTCACCTTGTAAAATGTAGGTAACTGATACTTATTAGGTAACTTGTCAAATGCTTGTGTAAATGATTGCAAGGAATCACTTGTGCTTTGAGTTGTAATACCCAAGAAAGTTCTAGTTTTTTCTTCATTGCGGAAAACCTTGAAATTAGCCAATTCCACAACAAAATGTTGACAACCACTGGTAATTGTTTTCACAGTCTCAACGAAAGAATCAATCCAATGAAATTTTAGTATCAATGCACGGGTAAGACTTATATGAAATTCTTCAAAAAGTTTACCTGTGTTCATAAATTTTACAAGTACTTTATTCATCCATTGTAACATTTCCTCATTTGGCACATCTAAATAATTATTAATTATATGATATGTTAGTGTTCAAAATGTGCTGTTTACATTACAAATTAGTTACTTACAATCTATGTAAATTAATGTTGCCCAATTTCTTCTTTCGTGTTTAAATGAATCTGACTCGTCCACTTTTTTCTCATGATGCTGGACACCTTTCCATGATAATATTGATTGTGGTAATGGTAATTTAGTGCTGGAATTACAAATAATTTATGTACATATTCTTTAAATAGATTGTTATTAATTTTGTTACTATGTACAACTCATTATACACTTAATAGTTCTTTTTTCATTGTAATTTGTAATTTCTTACACGTTATTTATTCTTCTAAATTATTCCATAAAACAAATTAATTTTAAATTAAATTTAAATAAAATAGAAAGAGATTTTAATACAATTGTTAATGGGTTTAAAAAAATTTATTCTTTTCCATTATGTAGTATGTATACTTAAAAACTGATTATGACCACTAATAAAAACAAATTTAATTTCAAGAGAACTGTACCACTTTATCTGTTTTTATTATTATAAAGTGCAAATAATAGTAAAAAAGATTTATTTGCAGAAATAATACTTAATATTCTTACATAAAATCAAGTAAGTACTTGCCATAATTTGTGTTTTCATGAGTTGTATTTATTTAATGCCGCAAATGTTAATTATTTTACAAATTAATGAATAGAGAATTGAAACGTTATATACTGCAGCTGTAATACAATGTACACTAATGTAACGAGGCTCTTTAAACACTAGCCAAAGTTTTAGATGTTTCCAGGAAACCGATTTTCACTTATTTGTTCATTCCATTTTTCGATCCATTTATTGGGACAAAGTGTTTGGTAGCACTTCTTGAAAAATTGACATGCTTCAAATCTTCACCACGTACTTTCTTGCAACAATGGAAATCTAAATAGCTTTGGTAACGGTGTCTGTTTTTGTTTTTCAATGAAAAGAAATTTGATGTTAGTATTAATTATAAAGGATACAAACGTAAGTTATAGAATAAATGTATGTATGTATCTCGTTTCATTCTGGTTTGGAAATCTTGGATCATATGGTGGAGCAAAAGCTTCTTTTTATATTCTCCATTTCCTTTTGCTGGTCTCAACTCAGATGGATAATATTCATCTTTTGATTTTGCAACAAGACCCATTGTGTAGCTGTTTAACAATAATTTTATTCATAGTACAACCTTGCAGTCTAATTATTAAAAATGTCTCTGTTGTACAATTATATTCACAACTTGTATTTCAATACAAAATTAAACTCAAATATACATTAAATGACACTTCTTTTTAATATCATCATTGATATGCATTTTAATCAATTAAAATTTATTTACTGTGTAATACAAATACTGAATAATTGTCCAAAATAGCATAAATTTTGGTACTGCAAAAAATGTATTTACCTTTATTACTTATTTTTTTTAAATAATATAAAGAAGCATTTAAGCTCATTTATCCAGAATGTTTATTTGTACTAGTTAACATTTGTATTTTATAGTTTATCACAAAATTTGATCTTAAGTGTAAACTAAAAATTGCAAACGGTTTAACATTCCTCTAGCCACATCTGAACTGTTTTTCGCGATTAATGTTTCGTCTCGCCACGGATATCGTTTGCTCGGATACAATTTGTATAAGAATAGCAGTGGCTCCCTCTTGCTACCACGTCTAAACTTTTGCCTGCCAATCGGTGGGACCTCTGTACGCGCTCTCTCACGGGCTGGAAAGCATTGTTTTTCTTTCTATCTCATGCATTTCCTATACTATCTCTATCTCATTTTGTTTGAAGTTGACTATATATATCAAAAGGGAGAAGACGAAAATTGAGGAAAGGAAATCAGCAAGCAATATCTTTAGCATTGATTTTCTTGATTGTGCGTAAATGAATTCGGGTAAAACTTGTTGTACAATAAAGATTAATAAATAAGGAACATAATGCGTGGCCAATAGCACAAATACATAATGTAATAATGCAGCGGTTAGTAAAGTAAAAATCTGAAGGGCTAGTTATCTGTATATAATGGCTCTCGCGCCTATACTTGCGTCAGGCGCTACCGCGCCTTTTGATACTAAGATTGAAAATTTAGTTGGCGCACAAAGCACCTTTTCTTCTACCAGTGCATTTAATTTTTATACTTGGTAATTTTATAACACCATATGTATTTATACAGGCGTATGAAGTAAAATTAATTTAATTATGTTATTAATAAATAAATATTAAAATAATGTAATTATTAAAAATTAAATTGTGTTGAGTTTCACAAACATTGATTAAAATATAACGTATTTTTGTAATTAATTTTATTTGTAATTATTACACATTTAAACTGGATTTAAATTTAACTTTAAAAGATGAATTAATTTTTTTAGAGATAAATTCAACTCTAATTTGAGTTAATTGTGATACTCTAGCATGCAGATATAATATTTTAACACTATATTTAAAATTATAAGAGAGACACATCAAAGTTGCTACTTCTTTAGTCTACTATTTCATTTTATTTAATTTTTTCTTATAACTATGTCAGAAGCAAATTCACTTAACAGCTCTTTGATGGTCCCATCAAAAATTCAGGTATGGTCAATAAATATAATTATATAACGTACAATCTCTGTGAAATTTACATAAATTAAATGGCATTTAAATTATGTAATAAATTATTAATTTAATTTTTTTAAATATTATTAAAAAGTTATATAATTTTACCATGTGCTGAAAAAAGTAAGAGAATATCCATGATGAAAATCAATATGAATATCCGCATATCAATATTCATGGACTCTATATGGATTTTGTATACATGAATTTCAAATGGATGCCACATGATAATGTCTAAAGAAGCTTAAATGTCTTTTAATTAAATTCTAATATTATTGTTAATGATAACTACAGAAATAATTGTAAAATGGAAAGTAAATTCTAATAATTGTAAGTTAAATCCAAAGAAAATTATAACTCATCTCTATATTCTATAATTATTTGTATAATTAATTTATCATTAATAATTATATTAGAATTTAATGAAAGACATTTAGGTTTCTTTACAGATTATCAATGTGGCATTCATTTAAGGTTAAAAAAAAAAATAATAATGTTAATGGGGATGAAAAGAATGCTTGGCTTAATGAAAGGAATAATCGAGAATTAAAATTTCTACTGATATTCCCGTCTATTAAATATGTAGACCTAGGCAGAAAATATAATTCAATAAAGTCACGCAGTGTCGCGCCACCTGTCTTGTAGGGGAAGGAACCGCTATTAGGAGACAACACTCAACTTCTAGAATTCCGTGGTTCTGGCCTTTTATAAATGAGAATATGATATATTCTATATTCTCTGGCATTTCCTTTGGTGTTTTGGTTACATATAATATGAGGTAATGACGTAGATATAATAATTATATCATTAAAAGCAATTTGCAAATTTATAGTAATTGATTATCTAAAACAAATTCACTATCACTAATTACACATTTGGAAAAGACACATGAAAAAATATATATAAATTTTTTCCTTATTTCTTTCCCATATGCAATTCAGAATGTATAGGATTTATAAATTTTAGTATAAATTTTAATGAGATAAAATAAAATATCAAATATTTTAAAACAGAAAAGGTTAAAAAAACCATGTGCATTTCCAGGTGGAGTTTCACATAGTGACTAGCATTTACATATCACAATTCACTTTATAACAAAAGAAAATTTAATTTAAAAAATAATAACGTAATATCTCAAATAACTTAAATAGCAAAGTTAAATCTTGGTATGTATTACTAGTAAGACACATACGTAAAATAACTTAAGTAAAAACTGATTACCATTTTAAATTTCATCGGATAAAATAAATTAAAATGAGCTCTTTTGATAATTTTTAAAAACTTTAAAAGATATTTTCATTACAAACAGCTATTGAAAAACATCTTTTTCTATAATACCCCACTAACAAATCTTGCACATTTGTACACACTTTCACACATTCTTGCATACATTAGAAATAAATATTTTTTATGAAAAATAAAAAAATTTTTTATATTCTTTTTATACACTTTTTATATTTAGAATTGAAACACCCCTTAATGTAAAAGGAGCTACATTATAAAAGACATACATTGAGCTACTCTGGACATCACATCTTATAATTGACAGGTTTTCTTATTATTGATGTTATAAGTCTGTGTTTATTTGATCTTGACATCTTATCAAAATTTTATTGAAGAAATAAAATTATAACTCCGGTGTTCCGTCCAATATTAGTAAATTAATTTAATAAATGATGACTCTCCCTGTTTAAAACAATATATGATTTGGAACAAATATAAATGTAAGTAATTTTTACATTATTAGTAAAACATTCTAATGTATAAAATAGTAATGTTTATTATGAATATCAATCAAAATTATATATAATAAGAAACAGTTATTGTTGATATTAGAATACATTTATATATTTGTAGGTAACTAAATCTTGGTAGCTGCAATGGCTCAATATTTGAACAAAAGCATTCCTCAGGTTTTGTTGCACAAAATGATGCAAAGTAAAGCTTTATCAATAAATTACGTTAACAATCCTACAGTCAAGGTGCATAATTTCGACGGGAGGCGCAGCCGCTCTCTGCATCAACCGTTGGAAGTGAGGTGTACGCCCCTGCCGCACAGCAGAGTTCTGCACTTCAACCTCGCTGCCGTTCAGCGGGGTCTTGTACTAAAACTTCGCTGCCGTTCAGCGGGGTTCTGCACTTCACTTCGCTGCCGTTCAGCAAAGTTGAAGTCTAATATCACGTAAATAGGAACCGCTGCAGTTCAGCGAATCCGACTCTACGTGACCACACACTTGATTACATTCTCTCTCTCTCTCTCTTTTCCCTCTATTCCCCTGTCTATACCTATCTCAATCTCTCTTTGTTCTTTTTTTTAAATACACATATATGCGTATACGTAATGTATATATATTTATATATATATATGTTTACGCATTTAATTTATATTACATATATATATATATTTATCATTGTATGTACAGAGTTGTCGTGGCTCTTAGGTTCCCTCTTTCACCACTCTCTTCCTTGCCCGTTCTCGATTTTTGCGCCGCTGTTCTGCATAAAAATCATAAGAGAATTCCTTATAGAGACGCTGCCGCCCAGCGAATCTTCCTCCCACTCCAATGCTCCGCTCGACCTCTCTTCGTTGAATTTGAGTCCGCTGCGCGGTCACACATTCAAAACGAAGCGATCGAATAAGCTATATCTATCTTATCTTCGAATCGCAGTCGCTCTGCAATTTGAGAATAGATAGACGAAACCAACTTTAGAATTTCCAACGTTTCGCCGCTGTTCGGCAAAACAATTAGCCCACACCCACAGACATATTTTTAACTAAACATTTTCGCGTTCGGCCCCATAATTACCTTTTTTTTTTTATTGTCACTTATTATTAGTAAAAACGTAGAGTTAATAGAAATAATAGAAGAGTTTGTTTAACATATAGAAGGGGTTATTTTAATAGTTAAACCAGGCAAGAACCCACAAGTAACGATACTGCCGCTCGGTATCGTTACAACAATTATTAACTTTAACTCCCGGGTAAAAATAATAAAAACCCCGACGTTTGCCTTCTGCAAACGTTACAATAGATTGTTTATACTTGATAGATCTTAATACTTTTTCATGTATAGGTTGAAATAATGATCTATTTATAAAAATTTAATAAAAATTGCTATCTATTATTTATTATTTAAATTATTTGCAAAAGAACTTCTCTTTAGCACTTTGGGGATTCATATGCAGATAATGACTTTTAAGGATTTTGTCGTCCAAATTACAGAAGTATCCAAGATTTTGAGGTTACCTGGAAAATCTAAATATACAACGCTAGTATCCTAAATGCCCGTAAAAATTGGAATATATTTTTATTTGATTTTAATTTTAACTGAATTTTAATTTTGCCTCAATTTTTTGTGGATCATTTATTTGGCACAATTTTTAAAGTTTTACAGCTAGTTTAAGTTATATTGCACTTTAGATAATGAAATAAAAACGTTAATTATTATATATAATAAAATTAATCATAGCATATTTAATAATTATACTCAAGGTATCTGAATAAATAAGTTATATTGAAAATCAATGCTTGAACTGGTATTCAGATGCTTAATATGTGTTATTCCAATACTAAGATTGAAAATTTAGTTGGCGCACAAAGCAACTTTTCTTCTACCAGTGCATTTAATTTTATACTTGGTAATTTTATAACACCATATGTATTATAACAGGCGTATGAAGTAAAATTAATTTAATTATGTTATTAATAAATAATATTAAATAATGTAATTATTAAAAATTAAATTGTGTTGAGTTCACAACATTGATTAAAATATAACGTATTTTTGTAATTAATTTTATTTGTAATTATTACACATTTAAACTGGATTTAAATTTAACTTTAAAAGATGAATTAATTTTTTTAGAGATAAATTCAACTCTAATTTGAGTTAATTGTGATACTCTAGCATGCAGATATAATATTTTAACACTATATTTAAAATTATAAGAGAGACACATCAAAGTTGCTACTTCTTTAGTCTACTATTTCATTTTATTTAATTTTTTCTTATAACTATGTCAGAAGCAAATTCACTTAACAGCTCTTTGATGGTCCCATCAAAAATTCAGGTATGGTCAATAAATATAATTATATAACGTACAATCTCTGTGAAATTTACATAAATTAAATGGGCAATTTAAATTATGTAATAAATTATTAATTTAATTTTTTTAAATATTATAAAAAGTTATATAATTTACCATGTGCTGAAAAAAGTAGAGAATATCCATGATGAAAATCAATATGAATATCCGCATATCAATATTATGGACTCTATATGGATTTTGTATACATGAATTTCAAATGGATGCCACATGATAATGTCTAAAGAAGCTTAAATGTCTTTTAATTAAATTCTAATATTATTGTTAATGATAACTACAGAAATAATTGTAAAATGGAAAGTAAATTCTAATAATTGTAGTTAAATCCAAGAAAATTATAACTCATCTCTATATTCTATAATTATTTGTATAATTAATTTATCATTAATAATTATATTAGAATTTAATGAAAGACATTTAGGTTTCTTTACAGATTATCAATGTGGCATTCATTTGAGGTTAAAAAAAAAATAATAATGTTAATGGGGATGAAAAGAATGCTTGGCTTAATGAAGGAATATCGAGAATTAAAATTTCTACTGATATTCCCGTCTATTAAATATGTAGACCTAGGCAGAAAATATAATTCAATAAAGTCACGCAGTGTCGCGCCACCTGTCTTATAGGGGAAGGAACCGCTATTAGGAGACAACACTCAACTTACTCTAGAATTCCGTGGTTCTGCCTTTTATAAATGAGAATATGATATATTCTATATTCTCTGGCATTTCCTTTGGTGTTTTGGTTACATATAATATGAGGTAATGACGTAGATATAATAATTATATCATTAAAAGCAATTTGCAAATTTATAGGTAATTGATTATCTAAAACAAATTCACTATCACTAATTACACATTTGGAAAAGACACATGAAAAAATATATATAAATTTTTTCCTTATTTCTTTCCCATATGCAATTCAGAATGTATAGGATTTATAAATTTTAGTATAAATTTTAATGAGATAAAATAAATATCAAATATTTTAAAACAGAAAAGGTTAAAAAAACCATGTGCATTTCCAGGTGGAGTTTCACATAGTGACTAGCATTTATATATCACAATTCACTTATAACAAAAGAAAATTTAATTTAAAAATAATAACGTAATATCTCAAATAACTTAAATAGCAAAGTTAAATCTTGGTATGTATTACTAGTAAGACACATACGTAAAATAACTTAAGTAAAAACTGATTACCATTTAAATTTCATCGGATAAAATAAATTAAATGAGCTCTTTTGATAATTTTTAAAAACTTTAAAAGATATTTTCATTACAAACAGCTATTGAAAAACATCTTTTTCTATAATACCCCACTAACAAATCTTGCACATTTGTACACACTTTCACACATTCTTGCATACATTAGAAATAAATATTTTTTATGAAAAATAAAAAAAATTTTTTATATTCTTTTTTATACACTTTTTATATTTAGAATTGAAACACCCCTTAATGTAAAGGAGCTACATTATAAAAGACATACATTGAGCTACTCTGGACATCACATCTTATAATTGACAGGTTTTCTTATTATTGATGTTATAAGTCTGTGTTTATTTGATCTTGACATCTTATCAAAATTTTATTGAAGAAATAAAATATAACTCCGGTGTTCCGTCCAATATTAGTAAATTAATTTAATAAATGATGACTCTCCCTGTTTTAAAACAATATATGATTTGGAACAAATATAAATGTAAGTAATTTTTACATTATTAGTAAAACATTCTAATGTATAAAATAGTAATGTTTATTATGAATATCAATCAAAATTATATATAATAAGAAACAGTTATTGTTGATATTAGAATACATTTATATATTTGTAGGTAACTAAAATCTTGGTAGCTGCAATGGCTCAATATTTGAACAAAAGCATTCCTCAGGTTTTGTTGCACAAAATGATGCAGAGTAAAGCTTTATCAATAAATTACGTTAACAATCCAAGTTCCAACCAGTTGTATTAGTAGAAAAACTAAGTGATGT
>JANSJX010000778.1:0-17101 GCA_026168455.1 Theocolax elegans | reverse complement strand
GCCTCCCACTTTTGGGGCAATCTTTGACACTACCAGTTTGCTCAAAACGAGAAATAGTTTTTCCAACTGTTTTTTGTGAAATTCCTGGTTGCAACGGTAAACGGTATTCTGCATTAAATAAAGCCGCAACTCGACGATATGACCTGACCATGTTACCCCATCCTCTCATCATGAGAATGGTTATTCGTTCACGTTCTGAAAGACGATTCATATTCAAATGAATAAAAGAAATGAAGAATAAGTTGAGAATTGTAAAACAAAACTAATAATTGAAAACAGAATGAATGCTTTAATAGACCAAATTCAAACTTGTTCGTTGAAATTTTCAGAGTCACTGAAAACACTACCCACGAGGTTTTCGGGGTTGTTGTACACGAATATGGGCTCAGAATTTTAACTGGGTACCCCCGGTGTAACTCTTAAATGTTTGAATATCTGCACATTATTGCATATTTAAACATTTTCTCAAATTTGCAATCTTGCTATTTTTTTATAAATTTGCTAGAATTAGTCGTGTTTATCTATTCCTTAAAACTGACGAAATCTTATTAGTTATACTCTTATTATAATAATGACACTAGCATTCAAAAAAGTGGTCTATTCTGGGAACGAGACCTATGTATTCTTATGTATTTGACGTGCTGAATCCGAATCCAACGTAGCTTTTACTCAGGCATCCCCAAAAATTTTTTAAAGTTATAAAAAACCGTGAAAAAGGTGAATAAAATCCATATTAAAATGGTAAGATTCGGAGTAAAACAGTTTTTTATGAGTGTACGTGGTTTTTGTGTATTTTGACTTGCTAAACCCAAATCCAGGGCTTATTTTACCCGGTTGGATCAGACTGTCTTGCCTTCACCGGCAGGACACCAGCCTGTTTGATTTTTCATAGAAGTAACCTGGAATTTTGAGAAAAGCTTTTCTAAATTTAGTATTGGATAGTAAGTGGAACAGAATTATAAAAACATAAATTTAATGTTATATACAAAAAAAATTTAATTTATATACAATATTTTTTTTAACCGACGCGGTGGCGGAGTGGCGGAGACGCACCTCGGCCGGTCACGGAAGTTAAGCAGTATTGAGCGCGGTACCCAAGTGGATGGGTGACGTTCTCGGTCGCTTCGCTTTCGTCGCGGGTTAGGTGTTTTTTCACCCTTCACAACGTGAGCGGGAGGTGTGAAACATTCGGTTTCGGTGTCAAGGCCTACGCAATGTGACTTTGACACCCAAAAAGAATGTTTCGAATTCACCGGCCATCTCGGGTGAGGTTTTCCCTGCTTCACAGGTTTCCCTCATCTACGGGCATAAACCCGGGCGAATGCGAGATGGTGGGGTTTTTAAGGGAGGGATAAAGCACCCACACATAGGTGGTAGGTGGACACCGTTAAAGTCCCTAGGGGATAAACGGTAGGAAGTGCCAGGAAAAAGAGGGCACAAAAATCTAGAATAAAAAAAAATACAATATTTTTTTTAATTTTTCTAAAATATTATTTAAAAATAAATTAAGAAGCTTTTTTATGATTTCTGTTACACTTACTTCCTACAGTGAATTTACAGAATGTTGCTTTAAAATTTCACACCAACCCTATGAAAATTCAAAAATAAACATGCTAATTTCGGGTCCTTCGCCCGAATAAAATAAAATTTACAAGTGAAACTGTGTGTGGCCCCTCAAAATAAAAAAACCTACAGGGCCCTCAAGAAATTAAAAATAATACTTTTATAAATCAACAATGAGTGCAAAACAAGTATTATCATCAATGATAATTGTCAATTGCGCAATAGTGGATATATATATATATATATATATATATATATAAATTAATTTAATTAATATTTTTATCGGTCTTACAGTCAATTATATGGGCAATCAGATTGCCCCTACTTATAATCACCCCCGAAGAATCTATAAAAATAAAAATAAAAAATATAAAATATAAAAAATAAAAACACTAACTAAACATAAAAACAAATTATTAATAAAGCAATCTGACTGCCCCCCTGCACCAAAAATCTACTAACCCCAAATATGATGTCCGACGTTTCGAGCTCGCTGCTGCTCCTCATCAGGGACTGAAATGAAAATCTATTCCACACTATATTTAAACCCTCAAAAAAGCCTCCCCACTCCAAGGACCCACCCTAAATAAATTCACACCAATAAACTAAGCTAAGTTAAGATAGGATGATAAATCTTATTTAATTTACTTCACTCTAACATTAAATTAACATTTTTATCATTCTTAAATATATGAATATTCTCAAGACTTTCTCTTTTAAATTTAAATGGAGTTGTTTATAAAATAAATTGTATTGTTATGAACATAAATATAGTTTGAGGAGTGTATCTGTCACATCAGGTTTGAAAGAGCATTGTTTAGATTTTGTTCATTCATTTGATTTTAAAAATGTAGAAATTTTAGAACAAAATATTATGAATAAATTTAAAAGAGAAAGTCTTGAGAATATTCATATATTTAAGAATGATAAGAATGTTAATTTAATGTTAGAGTCAAGTAAATTAAATAAGATTTATCATCCTATCTTAACTTAGCTTAGTTTATTGGTGTGAATTTATTTAGGGTGGGTCCTTGGAGTGGGGAGGCTTTTTTGAGGGTTTAAATATAGTGTGGAATAGATTTTCATTTCAGTCCCTGATGAGGAGCAGCAGCGAGCTCGAAACGTCGGACATCATATTTGGGGTTAGTAGATTTTTGGTGCAGGGGGGCAGTCAGATTGCTTTATTAATAATTTGTTTTTATGTTGTGATGGTGTCATCATTGGGGGCACCTAAAAAGGAATAATAAATATTAGTATGGGTTATTATTAATATATAATAATTGGAAGTACACCTACCTGGTTCGGAGGTTATCCAGGAACAGTATTGGGGATGCCGTCGAGGAGTTGTTGGTCGACTGCTCCGAGGTTCTCTGCTGCAGGAGGCGGGGTTCCCGGGGTGATCGGCTACTCCAAGATACCAGCATCTGTAAAAGAAAAATATATAAATATTAGGTATTGAATGGGAAAAAGGATGAGGAAAATTAGGAATTAATTATCGAGGAAATATGGATTAAAACAAGGTAACGGGGGGATTTGGTGAAAGATTATACCAATACTTACCTATATTGGGAGTTTTGCATCATTGTTTATTGCAAATATGCAATAAACAATGATGTAAACATTACCATGATCGCTGTGTGTATTGCCTCGTGGAGCGTTGGTGGGGAGAACTCGTTGTCGTCCTCGCGCACGGCGTATACATGCGAGTATACGTACGCGCACACACTTTACACACGCGCACAACACCCGCGGAACGGTCATCGTCGTCCCCGCCGGTGGGGATCGCGCGCACGCGGTGAACCGGTCGCGAAGCACGTTGTTTACGTGCCGGTTCGAGCTCAGTTGCGTCCATCTTGAATCGATCGAGATTCAAGCGCGCGCATAGTAACTAGGCGGTCCGCGCTTTTATCGACGTAGGGATATATGTATCGATACGTAGGGAGTTTCGGAACACGTGTAGTGGGGATCGTTCGGGTATATATATATTATACGTATATAATATATAGAAACAAATAAGAGATTCAAATCTCGCGCTAATAAGATTTTAGTAATATATTACTAAATGTTTTATAGTAAGGACGATGTGTCGTGTATGGAATTACTGTATAAAATAGTATTATGACAGTAATTCCGTAATACACGTATATTTACTGTAATAGTTGGGACAATGATAACTTATGTAAATGAGTTGTCAATTTTGATATTAGTAAGGACTATACGGTAGCGGGGGGGCACCTGTGGCATGTAATTACATGGAGATAAGTCAAATAATGACTTATCTCTCGCAGGTGACACGAGAGAGATAAGGAACTGGGACAACAAGTGAGAAAAGGAGAGAGTATTTAAATTTTCGGTTACGGAGGGTAGTTTCCGGAAAGGGAGCAGTCTAGCATCGTGAGTTGTAGAGTAGAGTATTCTTAGTGATCGAGAGAGCGTGTGTCCTTGATAAAATCAAGTATCAGTATAGTGATTGTGAGGAGATAATTTTTGAGAAGCTATTTTTTGATAGATTGAGATATATAGATATACATATATAGATAGATATATTATATTACTATTTTAAATACATAATATTTGAATTGATCTACTTAATTGGTAAGTGATTCAATTATTATTGTGGCGTCTAATATATCTATTAATTTACTGTTGGTCAAACGTGGTTGTTCCGGGAGTGATTGCTTTTCTATCGTTGGGTCCGTTGGGTTTTATTTGTTAATTACGTCGCGTTACGTTGGGTTTTTTTCGCGCGTTATTAATAAATATTAAGTTTCACAAATCTCTCTCGTGGTAGTGGTGACAGTGGATTCCGCAAGGAATCCGCTTATTAATTTTCTGTGCGGAAAACAAGTGTATTTACGCCAACTATAAATTATTATAGATTACAGTGGAAACCGGTCCACTGTAAATTCGACGGGATCTCCTCTGAGAGAGTCGGCCGTGCAGGGTTTATTTTATTTTGTTAATATTTTCGGCGTTTCCACCGGGAAACGGTTAATTAATTTAACCAAAAATTTGGTAACGTCGCATTGGCGCCCAACGTGGGGCTCTGTTGAATTTTTAACTATTTTAAAATTCCTTGGCTCCAATAATTGTATTCGTAGGGTTTATTCGGGAGTAGTGAATTCCGTGTTGAGTGGGTTTTTATTTGAGAAGACGCACGGATTCGCCATTTTAATTTTAGTTGGCGTCGGTTTTGGTGGCCATTTTGTGTCTGAAAATCGAAATTTTTTGAATAGTAGTGTCCGTTTGACCAACGTCAGTGAGGACTTTTGTGTGTGATCATTTATTTATTTATTTGATAAATATATGTTATTTTCCCTATTTTTTATTGTGACGACAAGCGCTTTTTGTGGGCTGCTGTCAATTTTTGTTGCTTTGAATCAGGATTGTAAAGACAATCCTCAATCATTGCGGCAGTTATATTTAGTGTGTGTTGTGGTTTCACTCGTGCCGAGTATACCCCCAATTATATAAATTATTATTTTATTATTTTATTTATTTTATTTATTATTTTGTGCGCGTGTTTATTCTTGATTTCAGTGGGGACTATAGTAATTTATTTTTCTTTTGGGTGGTGTAGTAGTTTTATCTGGAATTCGGGTCGATTTTGGGATTCGCGTTTTCAGGTTTGGACAGAGTATTTAGTAGCGGAGAAACCTAAGGGAATTTATTTATTTATTCATTTTTATTCTTTCCAAGCATCCATATTGGCAAAGGGCCAAAGTGAGCAACCGGAGGTGATAACGTTCTGGATATATATTTTCCCTTATTTTGTTTTTTTTTCCTTTTGTAGGAAGATTCGACGAAGGTAATCTCCAGAATAATATAATATTAATATTTTATTTTTATTTATTATTTATTATATTCCCTTTATTTGGCACGAGTGAAATTCGGGTCCCTTTACGTCCGACACGTGTACACGGTTCGCGTTACAGCTTTAGCATTTTTTGTATTATATTTTCCCAAACTAGCTTTGCTGAGGTTTCTTATTTAGTAGGGTTTATTTTAATTTTTGTTTCTTTAAACAATTTTTCGCGATGAACTCGTACAAAGAAGCCATGAAGAGGTTATTAGGGGAAAATCGGGAAATGCAGAAAATGAACATCACGATTAATGCGATGTCTCAGAAAGCGGTAACGGATGAATTAAAATCGAGGGGACTTAGCGTAGTTGGGACGTTGGGTATATTAAAGGAGCGATTATTGAGAGCTGATATGAAGAAATTGGCACCAGAAGCAGGAATTCCCTGGTTTGCGGAAGACGAGGAGAGTCCTCGTGAGTCACAGGATAATAATCCTGAGACGAGTGCAATCCAGTCCATCACGGAGGCTTCTGATGAAGGTTCGGCGACTGATACGAGCAAGAGAGTAGGTAGACCCAAGAGAGTGACGAACAAGTCAAAGGTGTCCGAAAAATCTGTCAGAGATATGAAGTCAACGAAGACCAGTGTTACTCCACCAAGGGATTCTCGAGCGATGATGTCCGTGGTCGGGGAATCATCCAATCCGTCGAGTCAGCCGATCCCATCTGTGTCTGGTGAATTTGTTCGGCCACGAGATCCGACTCCAGTGCAGAGTGAAGATGAAGACTTGGCCAGGATGAAACATTTGATTACGGATGTCGTTCGAGAGATCCTTGGGGAACAGCTAAAGATCTCATTATCAGCGATCATAGATCAAAAGTTAGCTAATTTAAATGTAGCGCAAAAGTCGGGACCGTCGGGCGAAGATACGAGTAGGGATGTTAGAGAAAATAGGGAGCGTAGGGTAGTAAGTGATGAGAACGAACAAGAAGTTCGTAATTATCATGAAATGCGCGACTCGTTGTTAGAACAGTCGCGTAAGCGAAGAGAATCAATGATCACAATTCGGAAATTGGGAGATCAGGGTAAGTTGTGGACAGAAATTACTCCTGATTCACAAAACGAGACTCCTCAGAACCAAACATTGTTACAACCCGTCCAATTAGGGTTTAGCAATGGAAATCGGCCAAAGAAGAGCGGAGGGAAGACGAATGGAGTTTCAGATACCGATTGCAGTTCGGAGGAGGAATTGTGTAAATCCAGGAGGAAATCTAGAAAAAAAACCCGAAAGGCTGCAGTAGAGCGTTGGTGGGGAGAACTCGTTGTCGTCCTCGCGCACGGCGTATACACGCGAGTATACGTACGCGCACACACATTTTACACGCGCACTACACCCGCGGAACGGTTATCGTCGTCCCCGCCGGTGGGGATCGCGCGCACGCGGTGAACCGGTCGCGAAGCACGTTGTTTACGTGCCGGTTCGAGCTCAGTTGCGTCCATCTTGAATCGATCGAGATTCAAGCGCGCGCATAGTAACTAGGCGGTCCGCGCTTTCATCGACGTAGGGATATATGTATCGATACGTAGGGAGTTTCGGAACACGTGTAGTGGGGATCGTTCGGGTATATATATATTTTACGTGTATAATATATAGAGGCGAATAAGAGATTCAAATCTCGCGCCAATGAGATTTTGGTGATATTACTAAATGTTTTATAGTAAGGACGATGTGTCGTGTATGGAATTACTGTATAAAATAGTATTATGACAGTAATTCCGTAATACACGTATATTTACTGTAATAGTTGGGACAATGATAACTTATGTAAATGAGTTGTCAATTTTGATATTAGTAAGGACTATACGGTAGCGGGGGGGCACCTGTGACATGTAATTACATGGAGATAAGTCGAATAATGACTTATCTCCCGCAGGTGACACGAGAGAGATAAGGAACTGGGACAACAAGTGAGAAAAGGAGAGAGTATTTAAATTTTCGGTTACGGAGGGTAGTTTCCGGAAAGGGAGCATTCTAGCATCGTGAGTCGAAGAGTAGAGTATCCTTAGTGATAGAGAGAGCAGTGTATTTTTGAGATAGTCGATCATTGATAGTCATTGTGAGGATTTATATATATTTTGGAAAGTATTTTGAGCAGCTATTCATTGGATCAAAGATTGAGAATTGTTCAATAATTACTCATAGATATATATAGATATATACTAGATATATTGGATTATTATTTGTATATATAATATTTGAATTGATCTACTTAATTGGTAAGTGATTCAATTATTATTGTGGCGTCTAATATATCTATTACTTTACTGTTGGTCAAACGTGGTTGTTCCGGGAGTGATTGCTTTTCTATCGTTGGGTCCGTTGGGTTTTATTTGTTAATTACGTCGCGTTACGTTGGGTTTTTTTCGCGCGTTATTAATAAATATTAAGTTTCACGAATCTCTCTCGTGGTAGTGGTGACAGTGGATTCCGCAAGGAATCCGCTTATTAATTTTCTGTGCGGGAAAACAAGTGTATTTACGCCAACTAAAAATTATTATAGAGTACAGTGGAAACCGGTCCACTGTAAATTCGACGGGATCTCCTCTGAGAGAGTCGGCCGTGCAGGGTTTATTTTATTTGTTAATATTTTCGGCGTTTCCACCGGGAAACGGTTAATTAACTTAACCAAAAATTTGGTAACGTCGCATTGGCGCCCAACGTGGGGCTCTGTTGAATTTTTAACTATTTTAAAATTCCTTGGCTCCAATAATTGTATTCGTAGGGTTTATTCGGGAGTAGTGAATTCCGTGTTGAGTGGGTTTTTATTTGAGAAGACGCACGGATAGGGCGTGTAGGGAGAAGGGACGAAGATTCCGATTCCGGTGCGCGAGAATCGGATGGTTCCGCTGTTCGTAGGGTCACCAGGAACCGCGTTGGCCGTAGGGAGGCGGTTGACACACGCAGAAGTACTGAGTGTGTCAGACTACTCCAAGGCTGGCGGATTCAGTTCTCTGGTGAAGGCAAGGAGGGACCGGAAGAATATCTTGCGCAACTGGAGGATTGCTTCGAGAGTACGGCGTACACGGATCGCGAATTTTTGAGTGCGATTCCTTGTACGATGTCCAAGATGGCTGTGCGTTGGTACCGGTCAGTGAAGGACCAGATTAATTCCTGGAAGGAATTCAAGAAAGCGTTTAGACATCGCTTCCTAGGAATCCTGGATCGTGAGGACATCTTGATGGAGTTGAGACGCCGTACTCAAGCCAAAGGTGAAGGGATTGCGGAGTATCTCTCCTGCATCCGTTTGATAGTAGGGCATTTACGGAGACCACTGCCAGATTATCAACTGGTTCCGATGATTTTCCGCAATTTATTGCCGGAATATCGGAGGGCCATGGAAGATGAATATCTGGACACGTTAGACGACATTGAGAAGTGGGGACGTAAATTCGAGAGAAGGAAGGAGTTGGACAGTCGCTATGTTCCGCCACCGCCAAAGGAGAAGATGTGGATTCCAGAGGCGGCTTTTAAAGGGGCCACTTCGAAGGGCAAGGTGGCAAAGGCGGAAATTAAGAGTCCGGAGGTTAACGTGGATAAGAAACACAACCAGAAAATGATGAAATCGTCCTCTGGATCGGATAAAGATCAGAGGATGGTTCAAAAGAAGACGAGTAGTGAGATTAAACCATCTTCTGCGGCGATAGCGAAAACCGAGAAGAAGGTGGGAAAAATGGTAGATAGTCGAGTGACTTATGCCAGTGTAGCGGCTACTCCTCCGTCTCCGAGCAGATTTAAGCCTTTTCGAGTTACTGATCGTAGGGACAATATTAGGCCGAGTACAAACAACCGTAGTAGGGAATTTCACGGTCCTTGTTTTAATTGTCAGAGAGTTGGACATCGAAGTGCGGAATGCCCGGATAGGAAATGTTTTCGGTGCCGGGAAACGGGCCATCATATAAAGGATTGCCCGTTGATGAAGGTGCCGGACATTCACTGTCAAGTCTGCGACAAGGTGGGTGTCACATTTAAAAATTGTCCGAATTGTAAAGAATTCCGGAATTTTTTGGGAAACGGGCAAGCGAGAGCACAGACAGGTCCTCTGACTCTCGACAAACATTGAAACGGACCGATATAGAAAAAGTTATTAGGGACGTGTCTAATCAGGTGAAGTTAGTTGAGGAAATTATTAGGGACGTGACTGATCGTAGTGCGGAGGGTAACAAACGAAAGCATGTTAGTGCGGAGGGTGATAGGGAAACTCAGGTTAGTACGGAGGGGGTGCTCCCTGAGGTAGTGAGATTAGATCGCGATTCGGATTCATCGGTTCCTAATCCTAATAGTGAGGTAGACGTAGGGAAGCCAGAATCTATGGTGCGAGTTTCAGAGAAGGTTAGGCCAGCTAGGAAATCAATTGATGGTGGCGGGACTCAGGTTAACGAGAAAAGATTTAGTAATCGGGAAGAGAATTTAGATTATTCAAGATTAAATATAATTAATCAGGGGGTTGATATCCCATTGGGGTTAGAATCAACGGAACCTAATGTTACGAATTCGGAAATCTTTTCTCGTAACAAAGAGACACCAGATCCATCAATTGAGGAGGGAACTAGACAGGGAATCTCTATGATCAATGCAGATAATCGGAAATTTCTTAACGTCGAATTAGGAGGAATTACGTATAGGGCTTTGATCGATTCCGGGTCTACGTTGTCTTTAGTTGGGTCTAAAATTGCGCAGCGGTACAAGAGTAGAATTAGAACTAATAATTCGGTACTTAGAAATTTTAGTGGTGGTACAGTTAGTGCGGTGGGGACAATCGACATCATGTTAGAAGTTGACGGTCAGGTGGGCCAAATCCATTGCAACGTAGTCAGTGATTTAGACACTGACATGTTACTTGGGATGGATTTTGGCAAGGCCTTTGATTTCGATGTTCGATTGGGACGGAATCAATGGAGAGTTAGCGAAGGGAAATGGAGAACATTCGACGATAATGCTGAAAGGCTGTCGTCGAATATCCATGGTGAGTGCTCTGGTATATCCGAATTGCAGGATAATCAGAGGGCTCGAGTACAAGAATTGGTGCAGAGGCTGATTCCTGAGTATAATCCGGAGAAGTTGGGAATGACTGATTGGACGGAGCATTCTATTGACGTGCAGAATGCCTCCCCAGTCAAGCATCGTACGAGGAGGATGTCTCCCAAGATGCTGGAGGTGGCTCAGGAGGAAGTTAAGAAGATGCTGAAGTTAGGTGTGATTGAGAGATCAGCCAGTGATTGGAGTAGTGCACCAGTTCTTGTCCGCAAATCCGATGGCTCCATTCGATTCTGTATTGACTATCGGGACCTGAATGCGGTAACCAAACGAGATGCATATCCTTTGCCTCAAATAGATTCGATCCTGGATAAGATACGGAGAGCGAAATTTATAAGTAAGATCGACTTAAAGCAGGCTTACTTCCAAGTTAAGATGGCGTCTGCTAGTCGGAGGTATACTGCGTTTTCCGTGCCGGGATCGGGTCTATGGCAATTTAGAAGGATGCCGTTTGGTCTTACCAATGCTCCAATGACCTTCCAACGGTTAATTGATGCAATATTTGGGCCTGAGTTTGAACCATTCGTGTTTGGGTATCTTGATGATATTATAGTGGTGACTGAATCGTTCGAGGATCATTTGAAATACCTAGAACTATTTCTTAAAAAGTTGTTAGATGCTGGATTGACTATGAATAGGGACAAATGTGAATTTTGTTGTAGTAGGGTTACATATTTAGGGTTTATCTTAGATAAGGATGGACTTAGGACAGATCCAGATAAGGTAGCTCCGGTGGTTAACTATCCAGTACCTACAACGATTAAGGAATTGCGAAGGTTCTTTGGTATGGTAGCGTGGTACTCGAGGTTCATTGAGGACGAGGCTAGAATAAAAATACCGTTAGTGAGGCTATTGCGTAAGGGACAGGAATGGACATGGGGAGAGGAGCAGCAAGCTGCTTTCAATGAATTGAAACAAGCCTTGACTGCCGCTCCTGTTCTTGCTAGACCTGACTTCGGCAGGCCTTTCAAGGTTCAGTGCGACGCTAGCAACTTTGCCTTGGGGGCTGTGCTGACCCAGGATCAGGAGGACGGAGAACATCCCATCGTCTATATTAGTAGGGTCCTGACTGCTGCGGAGCGAAATTATACAACCACTGAAAAGGAGTGTTTGGCATTGCTCTGGGCAATCAAGAAGTTGAGGCCGTATCTTGAGGGTTATAAGTTTACGGCGATCACGGATCACAGTGCTCTTAGGTGGCTGAGGAATTTAAAAGAGCCGACGGGTAGACTTGCTCGTTGGGCCCTGGAGATGCAGCAATGGGACTTTGAGATAATTCATAGGAAAGGAGCCTTGAATCAAGTCCCAGATGCTCTCTCCAGGATGTACGAGTCTGAAGAAAATGTAGTAGCTGCCTTTAAAGAGATTGGAGATCCGTGGTACCTCAACATGCTGAGCAATGTACAGCAGTTCCCTGATAGGTATCAGCAGTGGAAAGTGGAAGATGGAATGCTATATAGATTCCGGAACGAACCACTGTTAGACCCAGTGACCAATAGAGAAGAGTCCTGGAAATTGGTAGTTCCGGAGGAGCAACGTGATCGGGTCATGAGTGATGCCCATTGCGTTACCTCCGCAGGTCATTTAGGGGTCGAGAAGACATATGATAAGGTCGCTAGGGAGTATTTCTGGAGAGGAATGTGGTACGACATTCATAAATTTGTAGTAGGGTGTGAAACTTGTCAAAAGTACAAAGTTTCTCAATCAGGGCCCCAGGGACTAATGAGTAGTAGGGTAGTAGAGAAACCGTGGGTTGTCGTTGCGGCGGATATGATGGAGTTTCCGGCCAGTAAAAATCAATGCAAATATCTGCTGGTATTTCAAGATTTATTTACTCGCTGGATAGAGTTGAAACCATTAAGATCTGCTGATGGGAAAGCGGTAGCGAGAGCGTTCGAGGAGTTAGTTTTATTTCGGTGGGAAACTCCAGAATATTTGCTTACGGATAATGGTAAGGAGTTTGAGAATAAATATCTGAACGATATTTTAGTGGGATATGGGGTGAAACATATCACTACACCTCCTTACCATCCGCAAGCAAACCCTGTCGAACGTAGCAATCGCACGCTTAAAACGATGATTGCAACGTTTGTCGAAGCGGATCATCGGACTTGGGATCAACATCTCCATGAATTCCGACACGCTTTAAACACGGCAATTCAATCGTCGACACGGGTGTCACCAGCGTTTCTAAATTATGGGAGACACCCAAAACCAGTAAAGAGTTTACGTAGGGAGGTCGAGAAACCTCAACCAATTAGTAGGGTTGATGATTCTGTGTGGGCTGATAGGGTTCGTAGGTTAGATATAGTGAGGGATATAGTAGCTAAGAATCTAGAGAAATCGAGAGAGAAACAAGCTAGGGTATATAACCAGGGTCGGAAGGATACCAGATTTTTAGTGGGGGATAAAGTTTTAGTTAGGACGCATTTCCAATCACATGGAGGAAATAGGTTCTCAGCAAAGCTCGCTCCCAAATTTGAAGGTCCTTTCACTATTGTAGAGGTTAAATCCCCTAATACGTATATATTGGACATGAGTTCGAAATCGAAGGGTCGTGTTAACAAAGTACATGTGTCGGATTTAAAGAGGTATATTCCACCACGTACTAGTAGGGAGCATAGGTGACCTCATAGCGTTAATAAGGGTCGAAAACGGAAGATTGAGAAAGAAGAATCATCTCGGTGTATCATGTGAGTAAACTTAGACATTAAGAGGTAAGTCAAAGTTTAGGGGGGGGCAATGTGATGGTGTCATCATTGGGGGCACCTAAAAAGGAATAATAAATATTAGTATGGGTTATTATTAATATATAATAATTGGAAGTACACCTACCTGGTTCGGAGGTTATCCAGGAACAGTATTGGGGATGCCGTCGAGGAGTTGTTGGTCGACTGCTCCGAGGTTCTCTGCTGCAGGAGGCGGGGTTCCCGGGGTGATCGGCTACTCCAAGATACCAGCATCTGTAAAAGAAAAATATATAAATATTAGGTATTGAATGGGAAAAAGGATGAGGAAAATTAGGAATTAATTATCGAGGAAATATGGATTAAAACAAGGTAACGGGGGGATTTGGTGAAAGATTATACCAATACTTACCTATATTGGGAGTTTTGCATCATTGTTTATTGCAAATATGCAATAAACAATGATGTAAACATTACCATGATCGCTGTGTGTATTGCCTCGTGGAGCGTTGGTGGGGAGAACTCGTTGTCGTCCTCGCGCACGGCGTATACATGCGAGTATACGTACGCGCACACACTTTACACACGCGCACAACACCCGCGGAACGGTCATCGTCGTCCCCGCCGGTGGGATCGCGCGCACGCGGTGAACCGGTCGCGAAGCACGTTGTTTACGTGCCGGTTCGAGCTCAGTTGCGTCCATCTTGAATCGATCGAGATTCAAGCGCGCGCATAGTAACTAGGCGGTCCGCGCTTTTATCGACGTAGGGATATATGTATCGATACGTAGGGAGTTTCGGAACACGTGTAGTGGGGATCGTTCGGGTATATATATATTATACGTATATAATATATAGAAACAAATAAGAGATTCAAATCTCGCGCTAATAAGATTTTAGTAATATATTACTAAATGTTTTATAGTAAGGACGATGTGTCGTGTATGGAATTACTGTATAAAATAGTATTATGACAGTAATTCCGTAATACACGTATATTTACTGTAATAGTTGGGACAATGATAACTTATGTAAATGAGTTGTCAATTTTGATATTAGTAAGGACTATACGGTAGCGGGGGGGCACCTGTGGCATGTAATTACATGGAGATAAGTCAAATAATGACTTATCTCTCGCAGGTGACACGAGAGAGATAAGGAACTGGGACAACAAGTGAGAAAAGGAGAGAGTATTTAAATTTTCGGTTACGGAGGGTAGTTTCCGGAAAGGGAGCAGTCTAGCATCGTGAGTTGTAGAGTAGAGTATTCTTAGTGATCGAGAGAGCGTGTGTCCTTGATAAAATCAAGTATCAGTATAGTGATTGTGAGGAGATAATTTTTGAGAAGCTATTTTTTGATAGATTGAGATATATATAGATATACATATATAGATAGATATATTATATTACTATTTTAAATACATAATATTTGAATTGATCTACTTAATTGGTAAGTGATTCAATTATTATTGTGGCGTCTAATATATCTATTAATTTACTGTTGGTCAAACGTGGTTGTTCCGGGAGTGATTGCTTTCTATCGTTGGGTCCGTTGGGTTTTATTTGTTAATTACGTCGCGTTACGTTGGGTTTTTTTTCGCGCGTTATTAATAAATATTAAGTTTCACAAATCTCTCTCGTGGTAGTGGTGACAGTGGATTCCGCAAGGAATCCGCTTATTAATTTTCTGTGCGGAAAACAAGTGTATTTACGCCAACTATAATTATTATAGATTACAGTGGAAACCGGTCCACTGTAAATTCGACGGGATCTCCTCTGAGAGAGTCGGCCGTGCAGGGTTTATTTTATTTTGTTAATATTTTCGGCGTTTCCACCGGGAAACGGTTAATTAATTTAACCAAAAATTTGGTAACGTCGCAATGTTTAGTTAGTGTTTTTATTTTTTATATTTTATATTTTTTATTTTTATTTTTATAGATTCTTCGGGGGTGATTATAAGTAGGGGCAATCTGATTGCCCATATAATTGACTGTAAGACCGATAAAAATATTAATTAATTTAGTTATACTACAGTCGATATAAGTAATATTTTAATAATTATATATATATATATATATATATATATATATATATATACATACATATGTATACCTATATGTATATATGAAGCAGGCCAGTGAAATTCGGACAAACCCTGCGTGGCCATGTCACTGAATTTATTGCCAATTTTTTTTTCTAAAAGAACTTTAAAAAAACTGCCTCAGCCAAATTTTTAGACCCCTAGAGATCTCTGACTTCGAGTTAGAATTTTTCAAAGTTTCAAAGATGCTAAAATTAGGCTATTTTTAGAAAGCTCTCCTAAGCTTGCTTTTTAATATTTTTTAACAAACTCAACACTTCGTTTTTTACCATCTATTAAGAAGCGTGATTCAGATTATTATAAATATCATATTGGCCAATCTGTAAAGCTAAATATATATTCAAAATTTTGCATCTTTACAGGTGTTTTTAAACGCTTACCATTTCTCTTGGTTTAGAGATTTTCAGACTTTATAGGCGCGAAGTGTCGTCTTGTATCGAGATTTTGATTTATCGGTAGGTTTTTCAAATCGATTAATTAGATTTTGAGATATAGCTCTTAGAAGAAGTTCTTTTTTCAAAAATCGCCAAGTTTGCACGACTACAAAAAATTCTATGAATGTAATGCTGTAATTTACAGAATGTACTCTTTAAACCGAGATAAAAAAGCCCGTTGATATGACTCTACTTATTAAACTTTAAAGTTCTTTAAAAACACTAATTTGGCCTCGATATTTGGGTTGTTTATATAACTAAAAATCGTATAATTATGTGTAAAATTGCACTGAAACTAATAATATTAATAATTATTTTTATTGAAAATTATATAACTATAAATTTACTATAAATTTTTTCCCGCTTCTCCCTCGTCTTGTCCTCTAAAAAAAGTAACGTAACAGGATAAAGTTTAGAAATATTTAATATTTATTTACTACTGTTTAATATTTAGCGATATTATTAATAATATTGAATATATATATATATATATATATCTATATATATATATATTTAATTAATTTAAAACAAATTACTAATTTTTATACTTGTTAAATTAAATTGAAAAATTAAAAGCTTATTTTATACTATTTTAATTATTATATAATAATTAAGTGTTCAAAAACACCTGTAAGATGCAAAATTTTGAATTAATATTAGCTTTACAAACTGGCCTACAGGATATTTATAATAATCTGAATCACGCTTCTTGATAGATGGTGAAAAAACGGTGTGATTTACGTTGAGTTGTTAAAAAATATTAAAAAAACAAGCTCAGGAGAATTTTCTTAAAATAGCCTAATTTTAGCGATTTTTGAAACTTTGAAAAATTCTAACTCGAAGTCAGAGATCTCTAGGGGTCTAAAAATTTGCTGAGGCAGTTTTTTTAAAAGTTCTTTTGGAAACATTGGCGATTAAATCGGCGACATGGCCGCGCAGGGTTCATCCCGAATTCCTGCCTTATATAGGTATATCTAAATGAAGAGACATTGATCCAAATAAAAGGTTTACGCAGATTTGGTTCAAAAAATTAAAAAATTGATCAAAGTTTGAAAGGGTGGAAAATTAGTAAGAGGAAAGGTTAAAGCGATTGGAGTGATAATTAACGAAGCATGAATAAAGGAGAAACGTTTGGTCGAAGGGTCGACCAAGCCTCGCTCGATCAACGCAATTCTGGGCGGATGCTTTCAACGTGTTGAGTTGCACAGCCTATTTGGTCCTGGGCGTCTGTGCTTCCGGCGACGAGATGATAGGATTGAATACTGAGAGACTCTCAACTTACATAAGGACATACACGCCAAGTGCAACGAGCTATTGATTTCTCTCCTGCTCAGGGGCGCGCCTCTCAAATTACTCTTTCAGGTATCAGTAATTATCCTCTATCTTTATTTCATTTCTTTTTTTTATATATTGATTTTAAC
>JANSJX010000777.1:0-17102 GCA_026168455.1 Theocolax elegans | reverse complement strand
GAGTTTGTTAAAAAATATTAAAAAACAAGCTCAGGAGAATTTTCTTAAAATAGCCTAATTTAGCGATTTTTGAAACTTTGAAAAATTCTAACTCGAAGTCAGAATCTCTAGGGGTCTAAAAATTTGGCTGAGGCAGTTTTTTAAAAGTTCTTTTGGAAAACATTGGATTAAATCGGCGACATGGCCGCGCAGGGTTCATCCGAATTCCTGCCTTATATAGGTATATATAAATGAAGAGACATTGATCCAAATAAAAAGGTTTACGCAGATTTGGTTCAAAAAATTAAAAATTGATCAAAGTTTGAAAGGGTGAAAATTAGTAAGAGGAAAGGTTAAAGCGATTGGAGTGATAATTAACGAAGCATGAATAAGGAGAAACGTTTGGTCGAAGGGTCGACCAAGCCTCGCTCGATCAACGCAATTCTGGGCGGATGCTTTCAACGTGTTGAGTTGCACAGCCTATTTGGTCCTGGGCGTCTGTGCTTCCGGCGACGAGATGATAGGATTGAATACTGAGAGACTCTCAACTTACATAAGGGACATACACGCCAAGTGCAACGAGCTATTGATTTCTCTCCTGCTCAGGGGCGCGCCTCTAATTACTCTTTCAGGTATCAGTAATTATCCTCTATCTTTATTCATTTCTTTTTTTTATATATTGATTTTAACATTCTCTCAGTTATTCTACTTTATCGATATATTTATTATTTTATGTGTCCTGCCAATCATACTTTCTTATTGGTGGGCTCTACTACTTCTTCATTGGCGGGCTTTTTGTCGTTTGGGCTTTTTGTCCTGGACTCATAATGTTCTATAGTAAAAGTTGATAGATTTTGAGTTATATAGCGGTAAACCCAGCTGGTGTTGAACAAAAATATGGAAAAATTCACTTTTTGAGGTTAGAATAACTTTTGAGCAAATAGATTCCAGTAAACAAATAAAAGAAAACTTTATATATATTGGAAATCAAGGTATTAATTATATTTTCAACATATATATATATATATATATATATATATATGTATTATAATTTACATAAAATAAAGAAAATTCAACTGTAGTTATAATTTGGCCAAAGCTTATAATTGCAATCCTCGGAGATCATCCAGGTATGAGGGGGTATCAAAGGCCATCAATTCTAGTGTCTCCACGGGAGCCATTTTTAAAAATCTCAACAGGGCCATGGTTTCATCTTCTTCCTTTTCTTTGATTTGCTTATGTGTATAATAGTCAAAGTTTCTTATATTACAATTGGCCAAATGTTCAAGCCAATCCTTGCCATCGATGTATTTTCCACAAAACCAATGTACCCTAGTCTTATGTGACTGTTGCTTTTCGCATATGGCCACGTGTGTTTGAAAGTGTGTTGAATTTATCCATGATTTGCATGGTATGTGGTAGGTTTTTAAATTGTATTCTGGAATGTGAGTGGGGACGGCCCTCTTATAAGCGTATTTTGGTTTGTATTTTGGCGAATTTTGCACGGCTACTCTTGCATCCTCTTCGTTAATGAAGGTTACAAATCCATGGTAAGATGGATGCTGGTTTGGATTTGGTGCCTCTTTATGAAGTACGGTATATAAACATTCAATTGGGCCATATTTTATGAATTCTTCCTCAAATTCTTGTTCGGAAGTGCCCCATGGTAGTAGAACATGAAGCCTTCGCTTATGGGGTTCCCTTATTTCTTCTGATTCCTCTTCACTCCTGTCAATCGTTTGCTCTGGGCTGGGTGGTTCTGGTTGATTAGCGGTTTCAGATGTTTGACCCGGAAGTTCTTTGATATTTGGATTGAGACATGGGCTTAATGCAATCACGAGTTTGGATAACTCGTGAATGTCTTCAACTATAACTTCTAGGGTGTTAAATGGGCCATTTAGATAAAATTCATATTTTGTAATGGAAGCTACACGTGTGACAAATGTTAATAATTTTTGGCCAGATTCTTCTTTTTGATATGCAATGGCCAATCCATTTGGTTGATCTGTGATTGGATGAAGGCCTACGAGTGATATTCCTTGGATATCACTATCCTTGTGATAAAATTGGCCAGTATTCTTCTTTAATATTTGGCCAATTAATTCTTCCCTGGTTCTTCGTCGTGTCTGCCATTGGAGTACTTCCTCCTTTACCTGATTGGTAATTTTCTCATCTTTAAATTCTACAAATATTCGGCCCATCCCGTCAGGGAGAATTTCATTTGTACACTGTTTGGACCCTTCTGATTTGAAAAAGTTCACAATTTCCATATTAGGTATTTCCCCTGGATTCGCATAGTATACAATTAGTACATAAGGCCCTGATTTCTTCGCCGTGATTATCTCCATTAGATGTATCAGCTCTACATTGGTTGATTTTTGAACACAGGCCATTTTCTGTAATAAAAATAAGTAAATTAGTATCTATATTGATGTACCTAAGGTTTGTGATAAGTATAATATTAAAATTTTGAAAATAGTAATTGTGTGTAGTTAGGAATTTTATTATGAGTTTGTATAATAAAATTAGGTGGTTTGTGGACATGTGGGTTATAAGTTTATGCTATACCAGTGTAAAAATTAGTCGGTTTTTGACGTTCTAAGTTTCTTTGTGGGTGAAATGTTTTTAATACACCATTTATGGTGTACATCCCATTGATGTGGTGGGATTTGTTTCCCGCAGTAAGTATGAACTGGCCAGGTTTCTTTTTGTCGTTCTCTTTCTATCAAGGCCTTTTGCATGTTGCAAGTAATTTCGTGTTTTCCATAAATGTCTAAGTTTATGTATCTGTTACATTCCTTGTGTAGTCGTGTCTTAATTTGACCATTTTCCAATAGTTTCCTTGGAAGGGTTTTTTTATTTGAGAACTTGGCTTTGTAAATTGAAAGGGCATTATCTAATGCATGCTTAGTTTCTTCACTGGTTCTATATTGCACATATGCATAGGTAGGCGTTCCACTCGAGTCTTTAAGAATTTGATGGTAAACTAGGGTTCCAAACTGAGCAAAGTGTTCGAAGAAGTCGTCTTCTGCTTGCATATCATTGTCACTTTTTGGTATTAGGCAAAATAATCTTTTTGGGTCTGTTTCTCTGTTCTCTATTTTAATATTTTTCTGTTGTCGATAATATTGTAAACCCAAATTGAAAGATTCTTTCTGGGCGTACATTATGGTGAATATGTTAGTCCCTTTTTCTGAGTTGGTAGAGACTCTAAGATTAATAATTTGACCAAGTTCTTCATATTCTGTAATGGTTTTACCTATTGGCTGGTTTTTGCCATAGGTTAGTTTCAATTCGTGAGTTCCTGTCTGGGATTCCATGCTTTATTGTTAAAAAAAAATAAAATTGTTTTCTTTTAATTGTGTTATTTTGAGTCATATAAGAATTTAAGGTATGTTTGGTCTTTTAGAAAGGAAAGATTAGCTGTCCGATATACATTGTTGGTTGGGAAACGGTAGTCTTTGGGTTAGGGTAGGACGTGTAGTGTGGGAGTCATTCGTTATTGTCCCCAGTTCTACGTCATTAATGTTGTCTTCGGATTTTTCCGCTGGTTTTTCTACTACTTTCTGTAGCATCACTGTTGTGTTTTCCTTAATAATTTTCGTTTTCTTCCTTCTACGTATAATGGCTTTTCTGCAGAGAATTATAACAATTATGATTATAATGATTTGAACTCCTAGACTTCCATATAACAGGGTATGAGTGTTTTCTATTTCTCTTTTGTGCTGTCCTATTTCCTTTATTTTAAGCATTATTTGGTGTATTGATTTGCCCTTAGTTTTCCAGTCATTGCCTGTTTCTGACACCATGTGTAAGTTAATGTATTCTGATTCTTTAAATGCTGGATATACCTCTGAAATGTTTAGTTTTATTTCAGGTTTATATATATACTGTTGTGTATTTATGTGGATTGTCTCATGTGTTAATTCATCTGTCTTTGTTCGGGCAAGGCAGGTAGGAGCTAATCTTAGAATCCCTACTCCTTCTATAGTTGTTAGTTGGTCGGGTTGATTTTTGGCATATTATATGTAGTGTCTCGTGACTGGGGGCAGAAAAGATCCATGTTCCATCGGTCTGGAGATAATTCCATTGTGTGTCGGTGTTGCGTTTAAGTATTATGTCACAACGTTTCAAGTTGTCTGGAGCTGGTGTTAGCAACATTGACAATTCACAGTCATCTTGTATAGATGTATCTTTCAATGATTCCTTAATAGGACAAATGTGTGAATAATGTGTGATCAAGCATTCATTAAGTAACTCGTTTTGCAGTTTTCGGTATTGCTTCTGGTCTGTTCCCAGTATAAGGTATCTATGTGATGGTACTACTTGCGCTATACCGATGATATGATTTAGTCTGTCATATTGCGGTACTCCTAATAGATATATTACAGCAATTATCCTACCGTTGTCTATAATAGCATCAACTTTCGCGATCTTCGCTATTTCTTCGGGTCTTAGATGTTCCGTTGGAATTGGTAGGTACCAATTTAAATGAGTGTGTTGTATATCTAGTGAAATTTGTTGCAATATGGCGGGTTTAAGCAGTATTGGGTGTATCCGACCTTCTTTAAGCATTCGTATACTTTTTAGTAACTTTTGACAGCTATTTATTAAATGGTCATATTTCGATTCTATTCTTCTACTATAGTTTACTAAGTCCATCATATATTTTATCTTATTGTCTTGTTTTTGTAATTCCTTCATTTGCAGGTTTATGACATTCTCCATTTGTATTAGAATTTTGTCGTGGGTTTTAGTAATGTTGTAGATTTCTTCGAATCCCGTCGTAATGATGTGAGTTTTCTCTTCTGTGAGGTAGTACCAGTGTTTTTTGCTCTTCAAAGAGTTGATCAATATTTTTATTTACCAATCTTAGGTCATCTTCGGTGATTAACCCGAACAAGCTTTTGCTCACGGACCCTATGATTCCTAAAGGCGCCATTCTCCTCATTCTGATGCTTTTCGGTTGATATTCTTTGTTGTATTTAGCTTGTCCTACGGTGTCAATGATTTCTTGGATTTCTTGATGTAGGTTCTCTAGCTCTTGATGTTTTAGGTCTATTAGGTCCTTAACTAACAGGTCCTTGCATTCGGTGGTATTCAATCTATGTTCGCAATAGAGGTATGCTACCATATATGTTTTTATGGGTCCGTGATCTTGCATGAATTTGTCTACTTCGAGAGTTATGGCTATTTGCCAGTTGGCTCTTTTAAGTTTTACAGTGTCGATTCTTTCATAATAGATACCCGGGTTTGAAGGTACTTTATTAATTTCAAAATTTAAGTGTCCTCTCGTCACGTTGGTCATATTCAATAGTAGTGTAATAATCATAGGAAGGGACATAGTGAATTTGGTACACATTTTAAATATGTAATCAAATGTAAGGAAATTTTCTAATGAAATAAAATACTATTAGTAATTACTTAAAACTAAATTGAATAATTTGCAAGCGATCTGTGTTTTAACAATTCAATGATAATTTAAATTGTAAATCAAGTATAAAGTATATATATATATAGTTTTATTTGATAAATTTCAATATCTTATATTGCACACATACGCATATAACTGGCACGTGAATAATATACCAATTTAATCTGAATCTGCTCGCATAGGGGCCAATTTTAATTTGTTTTTATGTTTACATATACGTGTACCATTTGGTCTTTCTAGTATAACATTCTCCCGCCCTCTAATCTCGACTACCTTGTAAGGGGTATTATAATAAGGGCTGGGTTTGTTATCTCGTTTTTCATTGATTACACTAACTAGATCTCCTACCTTCAGGTCAAGGTGTCTAGTTGTTTGATCGTATCTTTCCTTTGATTTAAGTTTAGCTTCAATTTGATTTTGTCCCGCTAAAATTTTCATTTCGTTTAGTCTAACCATTAAATCCCTTAAATATATATTATAAGTCCTTAATTTTTCCTCATTTGGTATATATAATGGGAAACGCGCTCTACGACCGAAAACAAGTTCGAAAGGTGTAAACTTAGTGGACTTGTGTTCGCTCGTATTGTATGTAAATGTCGCAAAGGGGGCTAACCTGTCCCAGTCATCAAATTTGTCAGAATATTGTCTAATAAAATCTACAAGCGGAGCATGGCTACGTTCAAGTGACCCATTAGTTTGTGGCCTGTAGCCGGATGTGGTTAGATGATTTATTTTAAAAATACGTAGCATCTCTTCTACTATGTCTGATACAAAACTTTTATGTCTGTCTGATAAGATAGCACGGGGAGCACCATATTGGCAAATAAGGTGTTTCATCAACGCGTCTGCAATTGTGGTGGCCCTTAGGTCTTTAATAGGTACTGCAATTAAGTATTTTGTTAGGTTACATTGCATGGTTAGTAAGTGGTTATTTCCGCTTGGTGTTGTTCTCAATTTGCCTACCGTGTCTATGCTTACTTTATCGAAAGCTTCGATAGGTGTGTCTGTAATTATCATGGGTTCTTTTGTTTTTAATCTATCAATTTTTTTCTCTTGACAGCTTTGACATGTCCTTATATAGTCCAATACATCGTTACGCATTCTCGGCCAATAGTATCTTTCTCTTATTTTCTGGTATGTCTGGTTGATTCCTTTATGTCCTCCTATTAGGCTGTCATGTAGTGCACTAATGATGTTCTTCCTTTGCTCTGGCGTGGGTAATTCTACCTTACCGTAACATACTGTAACTTTGATGGGTGTCCTTGTAAATGTTTTTGTTAGTAATTCGGTTAATAAGCCGGGTTCCAGAGAGTCGGCAAAATCCCCTCTTAGACTTATTCGAATTGATGTTAAATTTTCATTCAACAATGTAATTTTTAGATTATTTAAACATTTCTTTATAGCTGTAGATTGTAATGCAGCGTAATATTTGTTTTTAACAATGACTGTAAGTACGTTGTGGTTTTTATAAGGAGTTATGAGCACTTGTCCAACCTTAGGGCGTTTTTGTTTTAGAGCTTTTGGATCGATTGCTCTGATTTCTTGTAATAGTCTCATTGTAGAGGTAGTCACTTCACAGTCCTGAGAGCAAAAATGTACTACATTATCTCTCTTATAAGTAAGACACTGGCTAGTTGTCGTTATGTTGTTATCCAAAATTCGCATTTGTTGGTGGACTGGTTCCGAGTCACTTGAAGTGGTCTGCTGTGTAGTGTATATTTCTATGTTGTCTACGTTCGGTCTTATTGACATAGGAAATGGACAGATTAATGGTACATTTTCATCAATTGGTGGTTGACTAAAGTTTATTTGTACTGACGAATCGTCTTCCGGGTCCTCTGGAAGATCACTGAGTTTTTGGAATTTTGTTTTCCTGACAATGTTCTTCGCTGAACTAACCATTGGTGTACTGTTTGCCTTAGGCATACCTGCTCTTACGCTAGGAGTAACAGATATAGCCCTAGGAGCGCTTACAGGTACAAGTGAATTATCTCTTTCATCGTCAGCTTCATCGCTGGACGATTTATCAGCTTGTTGGGAGATTTGTGTCGTAGGTCTAACCTCTTGTGAATCTAAGGTGGGTTTTGCGCAATGTATATTTTCCGCTACTTGTTTTCGCAGTGCTTTCTGTTCTGCATCTCTTTCTCTTATTTCTTGCGCCTATCTTTCTTGTTTTCTCTTCTAAAGAAGCTATTATCTCTTCCATCTTGCTGCTCCATCTGAATTCGTCTCCAACTAGGTTTTCTTCCATGTCATCCAATTGGTCTCGTAGTTCTGGGTCAGCCATTTCCCCTTCAGATAGATGTGTTAGTTCCAATTCCATTGGCTGTTCATTTTCTTCTATATCTGAAGTTATTTCTTCTCTTGTACTGCTATTAAAGTCGAAGTCTGTTGCATTTAGTCTTTTCCTTCATCGATTGGTTAAATCTGTCAATTGATTTGTGTATTGAATTCTTTAGTGTAGGTTCGTATGGTCTTTGAGAAGTCTCGAATACATTGTCCTCTAATTCTGAACTATTTGGACTCTCTTCTTCACTCTCGCTGGGGGGTGCAGGTGTCACTTCTATTGCGACATCGCTTCTAGGCACGTTTGAGTCCGTATTTGTGTCGGTTAGTGATTTTTCTTCTGCGGTTATCTCATTCCTAAGGCAGCTTGTCCTTGGGTCAGGTATAGGTGGTGGTTGATCACTAGTGTAGTATGAGTCTGATTCTTTAGTGGTAGTAGGTTGGTCTAAATCAGTGAGTCTTTCCGATAGATTAACTCTTAAAGAGTCTTCGATTTGCTCCGATTCAAATCTGTTTCTTTCACTAAAAGTGGTGGGTCTGTTCGTAGTGACTCTCTCATGTGCTTTTAATTCTCCTTTCGATTGTTTGATAGGCTTATTTGCCCTTAGAGCCGGTATCGTGGTTTCCTTGGGTATGTTGGATGGAGTAGTCATTTGTGTTGTTTTAGACCTAGTGCGTTTTGCAATTACACTGTGGTCTAACTTCGGCGATTCTTTCGATGTTTTAGAGCCTATTGGTCTACCTCTTTTCTTTGCGGAATCAGTCAGGCCTGTCTTTGTGGATGGTTGTGGCGTTGAGGTAGCTGCTTTGCTAGTGGATGGTCTTGGTTCAATGGTTGGTTTAGTCTTCTTTTCTTTTGGTGGCTTTCCTTCTTCTATCACCATAACCTTTAGCCTTGGTAGTACCGCATTTACTTCTTCTTCTGTAAGTTTTTGTTCCGCTATTTCATTGTCTTCTGGTTCTTCTGGATATCTGGATAATGCATCAGCATTAATTTCAGTTTTCCGGGTTTGTATTTAAATATGTAGTGGTAGTCGGTAAATTTAAACATCCATCTCATTAGTCTGCTACCTGGGTCTTTTCTATTGTGCATCCATGTCAATGGTTCGTGATCTGCCTGTAATATAAATTGATTACAAAGCAGATATGGTCTAAAGTGATGCATTGCATAAATGGCTGCAAGACATTCCTTTTCCGTCGTGCTATAATTCCTCTCTGGTTTCGTTAATGTCCGTGATAAATATGCCACGGGATGATCAAATCCATCTTTTTCTTGGCTTAAAACGGCTCCAATTGCATAGTCAGAGGCATCGGTTGTAAGGGTAAATATTTTATTCAAATCAGGGTGTATTAAAATAGGTTCCCTAAGTAAGTGTCCTTTTAATTCTTGGAAGGCGCTTTCCTGTTCCGGCCCCCATTCGAATTTGATGTCTTTTTTTAATAAATCGTTTAATGGTTTAGCGATTTTCGAGTAATCTTGAATGAATCGGCGATAGTAACCTGCCAATCCAAGAAAAGATCGAACTCCTCTCTGGTTCTTAGGTGTAGGAAAATTATTTACAGCGGATAACTTCCCTTTTTCAGGTTGAATGCCACCTGCCTTTATTACGTGGCCTAAGAAAATAACTTCTTTCCTTAGGAAGTCCACTTTATCCGGTTGTAAAACAAGGTTTGCTGCTCTTAATCTGTCAAATAAAAGTCTCACTTTTCTTTCGTGTTCTTGTAGGTCTCTAGCATAGACTATAATGTCATCTTGGTATACGAGCATTTCTATATTTAAGAGTCCTCTTAGCACTTTGTCCATTAGTCTTTGAAAGGTTGCGGGTGCACTCTTCAGTCCTTCGGGCATTCTGATGTATTGATAATGCCCTCTAGGCGTTGAAAAAGCAGTCTTAGGTTTGTCTTTTTCGGCCATAGGTATTTGTTGAAATCCGGATGCCAAATCGAACACTGAGAAATAGGTTGAATTGGCGAACTTGTCCAGCATGTCCGCCATATTTGGTAATGGATAAGAATCTCCAATAGTTTTCTTATTCAGTTCCCTAAAGTCAATCACCATTCGCCACCTCTTATTGCCTTTACTGTCGGGTCTTTTCGGCACTATCCATACCGGGCTTTGATACGGTGAATTGGATGGTTCAATTATTTTATCTTTCAACTTTTTGTTTATAAAGTCCTCGATTAAGTCCTTATGTAATTGGGGGTACCTATATTGTTTTGTGTGTATAGGTATATCGTCTGTAGTGGGGATTTCATGTGCCACTTCATGTGTGCATGTCAACGGTTCCCCCGGTATTAAGAATACATCACTATATTCTTCTATGAGTTTGTAAACACTTTCTTGTTCCTCTACATTCAAATGATCCTTGTTAAACATTTGTTTAATTTGATAGATTCGTTGCGCCCTTGTCAATTTCGGCGGTTCTAGTTCTAACTCACTCTCGGAGTAAAATGTCGGTTGTATGTATTCAAATGGCAGAATCACCTTAGGGTCTATTTCTATGGTAACGTCTTCGTTACTTGTATTTATTGCGTATATATGGCATGTATTGTTTTCATTTTTAACTATACCTTCTCCTAAATAAACATCTGGGACAACTACATTTATTTGTGATAAATATCCTTCTTTCAACTGTGTATTGACTAAATTTATTTTTATCACTTGTCTGTTTCGTGCTTTTATTGTGTACTTTAGTTGTCCATTACCATTTTCATCATAGTCTTGTTTTAAATGGCGGTCAGGTCTTAATTGTAAATTTCCTAGATTTCTGAGTTTCTCATCTATACTAGTTTGGTCTAAAGTTTCTCTTTCCTCATACATGTTGGGTAGAACACAAAAACGTAATAAGTGGGAATGAGCAATAATATTTAAGTTATTTACATATATGGAAACAACAACTTATTGTTGGTACACATATATTTCACAAAAAAAATGAAACTTCCTAATAGGGTAGCGCTGGGTATGTTGGGGTTAACACTTGGTCATCAAACTTAAATTAATATGGGGTCTGAAATAAACTTTGGATTGATATATGTACATATATAATTATATGCGTTCAAATAATTGATTTTAATTATATATATGTATATCGAATATCAACAGCTAATAATTGGTTTATAATTATTATTTATATAATGGTTATAAGTAATAAATTAGCATGACGGATATTATAAAAGTAAATAACATAAAAAAAATTCAGATATATTAAATTAAGAAATTAAATAATTATAGATGTATATGTATGCATATATACATATATTTCCTTGATTTCAATGACAGTAATAAAATAAAGAAATTTCAAAATCCTAGTTAAACCAATTTAAAAATATATATATATATATATATACTATATATATAACAGCGCTGGTAGACCGAATTCCGTGTTTCTACCACCTTGACTTTTACGTCACGCCTGATTCGTTTTGCTAAGCCGAAATCCGGAATAGAGTGATTGTATCAAATAGCAGAAAGATTCTTGCCGTCAGTTTTATTTATAACCTCCCTAAGGCGAATTAAAATTTGCATATATTAGATCTATATTAGTTTATTTGTTTAAAGTTGTAAAATAAATACGTTTTGCTTATATCCTTAAAATTATTTCTTAATAATAGTGGTTACGTTAACAAAACAATCCAAGAAGATTATCAGATACGTATAGTTTATTGTTTTATATTTAATTGTTTTATTTATAATTTTAATTAACAATGGTTCTTTGTTAAAAGATTTTTTTTTCTTTATATTTCAGGATCTATGGAAACAAGGTATTTAGTATTATATTTGAGTGTACATGAAGTGTATATATACAAATATGCTATAGTGTAAAGAAAATTTTATTTATGCTGTGAAGATTTATTTTCAAGTAAATTATAAATCGTGACATTAAACAAATTAATTAAGGTAAAGGTTTATTTTATTTAAATTTATATGCCTTTTATGCATAGGTCTAACTAAACCTACTAAAACAAAGTATTTCATCAATAAAAACTCTTTAATTTACTTTTAAAATGAATAGTTTAATATTGCTTTAATTAACAATATTATTATAAAAATTTTATATTTATTGGTCTTCGATAAAAGCCAATTAAGTCAAAAGTAAAAGAAAATGATTCGTTTATTTAATTATTTACTCTATTTTCTATTATGATTTGGTATATTTTCCTGTGTTTACCTTCTACAAATATTTTATTAAAGGATAATTATACTGTTTATTATTTTAAATATTCAAATAAATTTCTTTTTAGTCAAGAAAGCATCTTTAATTAATTAAATTAAAACAGTTTATCAATTATTATTTATTCTTAGTTGAAATATATTTACAAATATCCGCATCTTAGGCTTACTTAAAATTGTACATTCATGTGTTTTATTGTATTTAAATATAAGATTTTATATTGGAACTTATTTTTAATAAAAGTTTTAAAGTTACTAATATTGATTATTAATATAAATAATCGTTGTTTTTCTTCCCGCACTATTTTACTTTTTAAGTTTATCCTTTTAAAATAATTATTATATTATATTAACTTGCAATTTGTTCCTTATTATTACCTGATTAAAGTGATCTTACGCAAATAAGATCTACTACGCTAGAGTGATTTACCTAGCTTTGATATTCAATTTTTGGGTCTTATAGTTTAAACAGTGAAATATATTTTAAGTATATTATAATATGTAACTATATTATATCTTGCTAAGGTAAAATCTTGACAATAATTATGATAGATTGAATTATTTATGATTTATGTAAAATTTTTAGGTTTAGGGTTAGGATTTCACCTTTATTTCTGAATTTGTTACAAACAATAAATTATTTATGTATATATATGTGCTAGATGTTTTCCTTGAGACGTATTTTAACTAGTCTTCTTATTTTGATTTGATGGAAATGAAAAATACACCCAGGAGAAGCTCCCGAAAAATAGAGAATGACTCTTGCATGCAATGTATATCTATATATACAAATTCTATAATTTTACCTTTTTAGATAGGTTCTAAATAAAATATTTCAAAAATTCAAAATTCTGCTTATTAGTTGAGTAGAATAGATAGCTTATTTATTGTTTATATGAGTTTAGGGTGATTAAGGTGGATGGGAAAAAAAAAATTGCAAAATTTTGAGAACGAGTCAGGATTTTCTGGCGATAAATGATAGAATTTAACTATTAACTTTCAATCTACGTTAATACTATTATAATTTGTCTGGTGAAGATTTTCTTGATTTTAATATAATTTCTTCTGATAAACCAAACAATATCTTAATTGTTCAATTGGATTAAGTATTATTTTGTTTTGAAAGGGAGACAATGCTTGCGCAATACCTGCTATCAAGCATTGGTCGCCCTCAATATAGTCGAGTTTTGTATCAATAAGGGGATAGAATAAAATTCCTATGAAATCTATATAATCTATTAGATTAGGAAAGATTTTAATTTATGTTTTTCTGGAAGACTTGGCTGGCGCAAAAAGGCTGCCTGGCCTCTATGACAAAGGGATTTTCAAAAATATAATTTAATTTTTAAAAATAGGAAAAATATAATTATAATTTAGATATAGATGTATATAGATGTATATAATTTAATAAATTTATACGCAAATAAACGTATATAAATTAAATATAAAATTAAAATATTGAAATATATAAATCAGACATAGTATATATATATATATATATATAAAAATGTGCGTTAATAAGGTAATCTGATATGGTTTAACATATCACCACCTTAACAAATTGCCCCTTGTTTTATGTGAAATAATTTTATACATACATATATGCGTACATGTGCTTACATTCGATTTGAAATTTAAAATTTGTTTGTCAAAATATCGGATTTCGATTGAGAGTGAATAAACGGAAACAATTCAACGAAACTCCCAACTAGATAAGATCTCGGTGGGACCTCCAGATTTTTGATGTTATATACATCAAAGCTTCTTTTAAACTAATAATAATTTAATTAGCAAATAGAAATTTTTTTATTTTATTTTATCTAAATCCTATACAGGTTTTCCAGCAAATCTCGCTGGCAATGGGAGTTAAAAAGAAAACTATATCTATTCCTCTATCTCTTTCTATCCGATATTTTAAATTAAGTTGATTTCCTTTAATTATCTAAATAAGTATTTAAATATTCCTTACCTGAATTGGTTGATTTAATTTTAATATAATAGCAATTGTAATTATTGATTACTCTTTAAATCCCGTTCTAAATTTATCCTTCTCAATTATTTTCCTTTGATTTTTGATTGATTATTTAGCGATGTAAATAAATTATAATCTGGTTTATGATATACTAAATGGTAAATCTTTTATTTGAATATAACTGAATGAAACTAGATGATAATACAATATTAACTATAACTGATAATACAGTAAAAAAACGATTAAAGGAGTTGAGAAGAAATTCTAAACGACTGCCTGCTACGAGTGCTAATGGCTGAGTGCCCACGCTATCCACCCACGCCACGCCGAAAAACGGCAACGGCGTGCTTGGGAATGTCCTCCCCCTGATTAGTTTGACGTCATAATTAGGGGGAGAGTGCAACTATGCACTTCACACTACCTGACATTGGCCTTGTAGAGCGCTTTTCTTACTTTCTTCTGGCCTATTCAAAACTTAGTACTAGTATTCGAAATATTATTTTGAATGTTCGACTGAGTTTATAGATATTATATACGTGTAAATGGCCTAATCTAAATTATATATTTTAATTTAGGACGTTTATTTTACAATTTATATGCGTATATAATATCTATAAATATTTATATATATATATTATAACGGGTACGGATTTCGAGTGTCGGCGCAGGTTAGGTCCCTGAATTATCGGCGACGTTCGTCGATAGGACCAAGTCGACTAGCCGGGATAATTGCGAATGGTAGCGCAGTGGTGAGGCTTCTGCCTCGCGCTCCCGGGATCGTGGGTTTCGCGCCCCGATACCTTCGTTGATTTTTTATTCCTTATATTCAATCCGTACCCCGTTACAAATGGCGCCCAACTCAAAAACCCACTTGCCAGAAGAGACGAAGTAGTTTATCTTCGCCTGGCTCATCTTGGACCGAAGTCGGTCATAAACTTCCCATCCCCACCACCACCAGTCCCGGTGGATTTTCCCCGCCGAGAACGTCAACAAGTGCGGAGGTACGACTGTAGGAGAAAAACCTGTGTTCCCCTTCCACAGTGTGTATACGTATACGAAGTACACCTCCAAAGTTGGCACTAGACGTAGGGGAGCTTGAGTTTCTGGGATCTCAAGCGTGGTGGTGCAAACGCACGGCTATCCCTAACGAGGCTCCCGGTGCCTCAGAAAACGGTCTCTGACACCGGTCGAGCAGGGACAACCTTCGCTCTCTAGCCCAGGTGATCGAAGTGATCAAACGGCTCCCCGAGGGACGTAGGTCGCGTTTGGGTGGGTTAGATAAACGGGTACGGATTTCGAGTGTCGGCGCAGGTTAGGTCCCTGAATTATCGGCGACGTTCGTCGATAGGACCAAGTCGACTAGCCGGGATAATTGCGAATGGTAGCGCAGTGGTGAGGCTGCCTCGCGCTCCCGGGATCGTGGGTTCGCGCCCGATACCTTCGTTGATTTATTTATTCCTTTATTCAATCCGTACCCGTACAATATATATATATATATATATATATATATATATATATATATATGGGGTATTCCACGTGAAGTGGTCCGATCAAAATTTTAAAATGCACCAATTTTGGGTACACTTTGCAAATGTTTTCAGAATACAGAAAACAACTTTTTAGTACTGGAATCATTTGCATCAAAGTTAATTTCTAACCTCAAAAGTGAATTTTCCATATTTTCTTCAACACCAGCTGGGTTTACCGCTATATAACTCAAAATCTATCAACTTTTACTATAGAACATTATATGTAACATTCGTTGCTAATGTATCTAGAATTATTCTTCGTGTTAGAATTTCTAATCTCAAGTCAATGTTACATAAACTACATGTCAATATTCAACTTGAAAAAGTGCAAATGCGCCACCTTTGATTTTTCATCCAAAAGTCTAAAAGAAAGCTTGGAGCAATACTTTCAAATGGTCTGTAGCATTTTAGGCCTCTAATTCTGTAAAAAGTTATGACAATTTAAGAAACACGAAAATCTTTTTTAAAATTTAACATGGGAAGTACCATGTTAATTTTGTGAATTTTTTGTCTTTCTTTAAATTGTCATAACTTTTTACAGAATGGAGGCCATATAAAAATGCTACAGACATTTGAAAGGTATTGCTCCAAGCTTTTTTTAGACTTTCGGATAAAAAAATTCAAAGGCGGCGCACTTGCACTTTTTCAAGTTGAATATTGACATGTAGTTATGTAACATGACTTGAGATTAGAAATTCTAACCCAGAAGATAAATTCTAGATATATTAGCAACGAATGTTACATATAATGTTCTATAGTAAAAGTTGATAGATTTTGAGTTATATAGCGGTAAACCCAGTGGTGTTGAAAAAAATATGGAAAAATTCAACTTTTGAGTGTTAGAATAACTTGTGGCAAATAGATCCAGTACCTAAAAATTTTTTTCGTATTCTGAAAAACATTGCAAAGTGTACCCAAATTTGGGTGGCATTTTAAAATTTTGATCGGACCACTTCACGTGGAATACCCCATATATATATATATATTATAGGATATATAACACATTACTAATTTAAAGTAAACTTAATGTTAGAAATAAATTATAAACGTAAACATCAAATATGCTTGTGTGTGACTGTGTGTTCATTGGTAAATAAATGATTGAATTATTGAGTACTGTATAACAGTTTTTTTTTGTAAATTTTTTTGCGAAAAGATAGGATCCACATTTTTTACTAAGAAACAGTAATTAGAAAGATTTTATGAATTTTTATAATCGGTTGGTTAAAAAAACATTATTTTTTTGGGAAATCAAATTCCGATAAGATTCAGTTCGATTTCGAGCACTTATATTTTGTTGAGCGTGCGAAATTGCACATTTCACCGGAGTATTGAAAATAAAATAAAATTTTGTATAAATTAAACAAATGCTAGTGCAATAATGCAACACATAAAATACTTTTGGCAATTAACATTAAATACGATGTATAATAAAATTATAAAGCATTTAATTTGTAAACGACGTTCATACTTTGATGTATAATTTTAAAATCATTGATTAACCAAAATATATACAAATATAAATCACTGTCAAATCTAGAATGCAGTTTAATTAATCTGTAAGTCTTGAATTCAAATTCGATATTTACACAGTACCTTGATAGATAGTGCACATATGAAGGACGCATATCCCATTACAACGTCTCAAATCCGACTCCCAAGTACTTGTAAAATAATTTTTTCTCCGATTTTCTTAATTTCTATATAAGTCTTTCGAAATAGTTTAGGTGA
>JANSJX010000084.1:0-94097 GCA_026168455.1 Theocolax elegans | reverse complement strand
CTCTCCTTTCTCTTGCCTACTACACCAGTAATCTATGTTCACATCTCTTGGAAGCTCTCCTTTCAAAATGTAGGATTTCAATATGTGTCAATATGCCCAAATCTACTTATATTAAAGTATCTTTTTGGAGCGATTTTGTAAACAACTCCCCCTATTCTTGCGAAAATACTTAAAACATATATATTTATGATAAATAGTGTAACATAGTTAATGCATCATATTATCTGACAAAAAAAACTATTATACGCTGTCAGAGTCACACTTGATATTGGTCATGTTGTGACAAGGTATGTAATACCTGTCAAAATAATAAGCGAGCGAGTCCCAATACAAACAAGCCTATCTACCCTCACATCTCTAAGCCTACTTAACCTAACCGAAGCTTCCCAAATCCCCAATACTTCTCTTCCAGGAAGCTGTAAAACAATTAAGCAATGAATAATAATCCAATTAGAAGGAAACAAGGAAGCATGTAGTTGCACACAGTAACTGACAACTACATGCTAGGAGAGGATTGGAAGTAAGGTTATGGTAATCATAACATTACCATAACTCTCAATTAATAACTAGTAGTATATACGCAGCACTCCCTCGGGAGATAGATAGTTACCTAGGAAGCAGCCAGAATCCCCGCAGCAACGCAGCATTGAAGAGAGCAGCAGTAACTGACCCGACGCGCACCAGCTGAGCAGCCACCGTGAGAGCGAGTGAGAGAGAAGACTCGAGGATCGGCCGTCCGTCTGCACCTGTAACAGAGTGAAACTATTAGCCGATAAATCAACACGAAAGGAACGATCATATAAACTTACCTGGTTAACAGCCTCACCAGGACCACCGTCCTCTCCGTGGGAAGCAGCAGCCCCGGCAATATCGTCCGCCTTGATACACATGGCCGCGAGCACTCACTACACGAGGCGCGCGAGACGACGGCGGCCGACGGGCGACTCGACGCGAGAAGCTGCGCGCGCACGTCGGGCCCGAGCAACGAAGCAGCGAACGAGCCCGAGCTCGAGAGAGCTCATCGGGACGCCATCAAGGCAGCATCGGGATCGATCACGACCGACCTACCGATAATTTCGAGTGTGTGTTTGTGTGCACGAGAGAGCAGTGACTGTAGCGGCAAAATCCGAGGAGACGATCTCCACGTGGATAAGGTGGGTGTACGCCTTGTAGTGGGTACTTCGTAACCTCCTCGGTTCGTAAGTGTGCTTCCCCTTTACTCCCCTCCACTCCCCTCGCGCAGCAAGCAGCAGCAGCTCGTACGCAGACGAGCATCATTTAATAAATTCGCCCAAACTCTATAGTGCATTTTTATAATAAATTAATATTATTTTTTTTATAAATTACTTGTTTATTTTGCCTTTGACGCCACGCCCTAATCCCCAGCGTGACCGTTACAATGTATATCACGTTATATCCAAAGTAAATTCAAGCGTCACACTTTATATACTGTCACATTTTAAAAATAACGTCACACAAATTGTGTCTTGCTTATATTGTTACGCTTTAAAATCGCATTCAGTTATAATAATTAAAGTTAAATACATATATAAATTCCAAATTAATTTTTTTGTTTATAATATTTAAGTACTAAACATTTTGAAATAATTATATTCAAGTTTAAATAACAAAACTATAATATTCGTATTGACCAAACATGTTTAATTTAATTCATTAAATTAATTTATAGTAATTAAATTTCGGTAATGTTATTACTTTCAAGAATTTATTTGAAATTATAACCATGGATTACCAATTTTAAATGGAACAACAATAATGTTTTTTTTCAACACTGTGTGCGAAATGCCATTTTGAATGCCTTTGCAGCGTGTGGGAAATACCACTTTCACGCGCTAGTGTATGAAATTCGCGCAAGCGCAGATTTCTTAACTATTTTGTATTTAATATTAATTAATTAAAAGAAACTAAAAATAAAAACAAAACAACTGGAAAATAATTAAAATTAATACATATAAAATTTTAAGAAATATAAAAACAAATTTATTTCCAAAATTTAATGCTTTCGATATACAATACTTTTATCTTTAATCATTTTATGAATATTCAATTTTTTAATACTATTAAATTTGAAAGTAACTTTTTCACCTCGCATAAAAATTTTATGTATTAAATGATATTCTAAATTCAGTAAAAGGTGAAGTATATTGTGCAATCGAGAAGTTAAAATTTGAATCTATAGAACAATTAATTTCTTTCAAACTAAGGTTTCTCGATCTTGGTGAATAAACCATACATTTAATTAGATGGCGACGTTTCAATGACTTTTCGTCATCCTCTTGAAAAGTCATCGAAACGTCGCCATCTAATTAAAAGTATGGTTTATTCACCATGATCGAGAAACCTTAGTTTGAAATAAAATTTGCGTGGATGACAAAATATACGTCTATAATTAATTTCTTATCCTGAAGAATGTTTTATACACCCTAATATTTTCGGTCATTTTTACTCGTTTATACAAAAATGTCATAGAAATAATGAAGAATATTCCTTCAAACATCATAGACAATTAACAGATATTCTACATGAAAGAGAAGAAAATGCTAAAAGATACCATAGTTCAAATATTATAATTGTGAAAATCAAGCCATTAGCCATTGACACATTTCTAAAACAACTTCCGGGTTCTACTTAGGCAGTAATTTCAGAATATAAAATAAATAATTTGTATGATGCTGCTACTATGGTTAGTCATACTGAACATACAAATTGTGCAACTGTCTACAGTGTATGTTTTCACTATACTCACATTCAAAGTATTAAATTCAATCGAGCAATAACTAATAATATGGAAGGTTATTGTGGACTAAGGATAATTAAAAAAGACCCAAATATAGAAGTTAAAACTGCAAAAAGTCATGAATATAAAACCTTTGCTGGGATATTAGAATCATTAAATATAATAACAATTACGAAATACATAACACAAATGTACAAAATAATATAAAACATATAAATATTAAAAATAACAGAAATTTAATTGTATCTAAAGGTAATAGTTAACAATGTAAAAAATCAGATGTACAAAATACTTATCATAATAATTTAATAAATTCAAAAGAAAATTATAATCATTTAGAGGAGTGCTTAAATTATTTCCAAATAATATCAAAATTTTCCGAAAAATCAGAGTCTGCCTCTTTTGGTTTTCAGACATTGTATCACTACATTTAACAGTTTATGAGGGATCTGAATCAGATTTGGAGTCCATAGAAAATAATTTTCAAATAACTAGAATTGATAGACAGAACCTGTCAAATACTAATTTAAGCTGTTACTCTACATCACGTGAAAGATTTAAAGCACGTAAAAACTGATTTAGCTCATATTCGTATTATAAATATAAAATAAAAAACATAAAAACCCGAAAAATTTTGACACAGTTTACAAATAAAATAATAAATTTTTCATTTAAAATTCCAAAATATCATCATAAAAACCATATAAATAATTTAAATCATAGAAAAACTAAAAATAAAACATCTGTTAAATTAAAATACATACGAAATTTAAAAAAATAATTTTTCTTATCCCGTACACCGAAAGTATATAGTTTCGTAGCAACCATAGCCAGCAGAAAGCGTCACTTTTGTGGTAAGCTACAGATATACGCGCGCTCTGATTGGCTGGGTAATTTTCCGATTGCCTGCTTAAAAGATAACAACAAAAACAAAAAAGTAGCGGAAATAATCATATGCGTATAATGTTTATAAATACTTAATAAAAATTATTAGCTTCTATTAGATTTTCATAACACTTTATAAAGTGCGGATTTTGGACTTTAGTAAAAGTTTAAAAAATTTGGTAATGTTTATAAGATTTTATTAGTTATTTTTAAAATTTCGTAAATATTTCTAAGCTTTATTAGGTTTCATTAGATTTTTGTATTTCGAAAATATCGTGAAAAACGACAAAATGACACTAATAGTAACTGTTGCATTTTCCTGTATTTAACTGTTTTTAGCTGTTTCTACGTGATGTATGCATAAAAACAAAAGTTATTAATAAAAGATTGCTATTGCTAAATATTCATAAAAATTCTAAATACTTATTTACTGTATAATTTAAAAAAGTTATTAGTAGTTATAAGCTTTTTTAAGCTCGCACATTTCTTTTGCTTTTGAAAAAAATCTAAAAGCTAATAAAATCTAGCAAAAGCTAAGAAGAGCTAATAAAAGTTATAAATTCATACTAACTATTAATAGAGTCCAAAATCTGCATATTATAAATTGATAATAAAATTTATTAGCTTTTCTTAGCTCTTTCTGGAAAAATAAATTTCGGCCTGCGTTGCACTTTTAATAAATTACTTGTAAATGCAACAAAGAAAATCAATAAGACAATTTATGTCATTACAATTAGCTTTTATATGTTTCAAATAAAAAGTATAAAAGTGTGATTATATTTTTTTCATTTTAGTATGCACCTAATAAATATTTGCGTGTGTACTTTATGCCCGCCCCGACCAGCAAAAACTCGGCTTCGCCTCGTTTTTGCAAAAGAAGGGCGGGCATAAGAATTAACCCCAATTACTAGCCTTAAAATCAAAATTGGAAAATATAGTACGTCGTTGTCTGCAGAGGTCGTGCCGACCGCCCTAACCGAAAGGCAAAGACATTTATATATACCTGTAAATACATGGGGTGATAGACTTCTAGGTTATTTTATTAGTTATTATTAATTATTGAACGTACTTTTGGTGTCCGGAATAAGAAAAATAGTATACGACATACGGGCAGATAGTTTGATTTTCTTGAAAATCAAACTTTCTGACCTTATATCGTAATATACTATTTCGGTCAATGTTAGAAAAGAATTCAGAAATAACAGCTTTTAACTCATATTTAAAAGAAAATTTACATTTACATACTTTATTAAAAATTAATCTTTCATTTCAAAATTTAAAATACGGTCAAAAATCTAAACATTATTTATCTCACTCTATGCAAAACGATTACTCAAAAAGTATACAATTAAAGACCGAAATTCATCGAAATGATACAATCAACTTAATTTCAAAGAAAACTTTCTTGTATTTACGAATAGCAAATAAATATATAATCTCTAATTCGGATAACCGCACTAATAAAAAATCAATGAGACAAAGGTTCTTTAATAAAATTTATTATTGTAGTATTGATTTTGTCCAAACCACCCATTTTTTCTTTCATATTCAATACTATATTTTTAATTTTTCACTCGATGTTGGGTTCCCTGTTGAAAAAACCTTATAAAATCCGATAAAATAATGGCTCATTGTATCGGGGTGTCGATAAAAATTTTATAGTAATATATAGAGCGATTTCTTTTTTATCGGTACCTAGAATGAATTCCCCACAGCTACGAATCACAAGTTCCGAAATTTAGTTTTTATAACTTTTACCTGGTAAAAGATATATCAGTTTCTATGAGACTATTAAACTTATAGGCTTTTATAGAGATATGCTCATATAATTATTTATAGAAATCTATTCACTTCCCCGTTGGAAAAGTTCCTATTGATTCAGTATTGATTCTGTGATAAAATAATTATGGAATTAATAAATAATAGCTACTGATATTGATCAAAATCAATACTGACTCAGTAGTAAGTTCTCACCAAAATGCAAAACTGATTTCTTACTGAATTAGTACACAATTAGTAATGAATCAATGTTGTATCATTATGGAATCAGTACTGTATCAATTTTGAAATTATTCGATTGAAGAAGGGCAAGGTGTCCTTAAAAATTCAGTTTTCAATCAATTCAGAATCAGTGTCCAATCAATACCCTGTTACAAAAATTCACGTTGTTTCAGTACTGATTACCCTAAAAAATAAAAAAAATAAAATTTTTTAGATAATTTTCTAAAAAAAATTAGGTAAAAACAAATAAAATTGTCAAAAAAACATAAAATAAATAAAAAAAAGTATTACACATTTTTTTGTTTAAGTTAGTTATTCACCCATCCACTTATTAACCGCGGCCAATGCTGGTTAACTTTCATGATCACTCATTTCTCAGTCTATTTTGAATGCTACATTCATAAACAGTTATAAAGATAATAAAAACATATATGTGTAGTATACTTTTTGAGCAAATGTACTAAATTTTTCAGCAGAAAACTTCATGATTCCATTTTGATTTCAGTATTTTCTGTTGCAGTAAGTTTTTATAAAGTAAGATAAGAATTGCTAAAGTGTAATCGAAATTACATCATAATTGCGAATTTTTACACTTTTGTAAAAGGTCTTTTTGATATTTAACAATTGAATTAATGGAATATATGTACTTGAAATGTTAAATAATATAATCTTAAAGAGATGTTATTACTTCCATACTGATTTTAGTATTTTCTATTGCATGATTTACTATCTTCTATCTGCTACATTCACAAATAGTTACAATAATGTTGTCAATAATGAAAACATAATTGTAGACGTTTCAAAAAGCCTAGTTACAATTAATATAAAATAGCTGCAATATATTACTAAATATATATTGTTCTTCTTATATGGTACCGATATATACATTAAAATTTTAACTTGTATGAAATGTCCATTTTATTGAAAATATGTTTATTCCATTAAAATTAATACCATTAAAATAAATTCTAACTGGGCTTTTTGAAATGTCTACAAATATGTTTTTATTATCTTTGTAACTGTTTGTGAATGTAGCATTCAGAATAGACTGATAAATGATTGATCATGAAAGTTAAGCAGCATTGATCGCGGTTAATAAGTGGATGGGTGAATAACTAACATAAACAGAAAAATGTGTAATACTTTTCTTTATTTATGTTATGTTTTTTTGACAATTTTATTTGTTTTTAACTAATTTTTTTTAGAAAATTATCTAAAAAATTTCATTTTTTTTATTTTTTAGGGAAATCAGTACTGAATCAACGTGAATTTTGTTAACAGGGTATTGATTGGACACTGATTCTGAATTGATTGAATACTGAATTTTTAAGGACACATTGCCCTTCTTCAATTGAATAATTTTAAAATTGATACAGTACTGATTCCATAATGATACAACATTGATCTATTACTGATTTTGTACTAATTCAGTAAGAAATCAGTTTTGCGTTTTGGTGAGAACTTACTACTGAGTCAGTATTGATTTTGATCAATATCAGTAGCCATTATTTATTAATTCCATAATGATTTCATCACAGAATCAATACTGACTCAATACGAACTTTTTCAACGGGGTTTACCAATATGAATTCAGAATCGGCATATATCGTAATAAATTGATTGAAAAATTATAAGCCTGTATAGATGTTTTACTACATGAATTACACAATTACATCCAAGAAAATATTAATCGGGCGTTCTATAATAAACAAGTAACTTTGAAAAGGTTATAATTCATACAAATTTCCCGATAAAAAATTTAATAAGCACTTATCATGGAATTAATGTATATGTTTATGTCTTTTTTTGCTTTCTAATGGTAGGTTTATAATTCGAGTCTATAAGGTATCCCGGGTGCAAAAACCTTATACCATACTATACAATAAATGCCTATAGTATTTTGTAAGATAAACCTCACGAAATAAAAAAACATTTTATAGTACAATATGATGATCAACAAGATAAATGGACGGTTCGTTTACCGGATCGTATGAGCTGATACATCCATAAAAACAATCTTAATCAAATTGTTAGTTGCGTTCTACTAGGCAATTCCGTATTTATTATTTATAACAAATAGTCATGTATCCGGTTTTCGAATATTTGACGTCTGAGTGTGCATTGAATGAATAAGGTTCTATAAGGCTTTCTTTTCACTATATTGTCCACTAACAGCTATCGGTGTCTACCGTTAAATTCCATAATTTTAAAGCAATCATTACAGTTCTTTTATAAGGTTTTACGAGGATCAACGCACGTATTGGGCATGCGACCTATCCGTTACTACCGGCTGCGCCAGTAATAACAAATCTTAATCGCTAATCCCATTCTACCAGGCAATTCCGTATTTATTATTTATACCAAATAGGCATGTATCCGGTTTTCGAATGTTTGACGTGTTTATAAGGTTTTACGAGGTTCGACGCATGTAAGGGGCAGACGGTCTATCGGGTTGTATCGGCTGCGCCAACAATAATACGAATTACATAAGTATACTTAATAGCAGCGATACTCGTGTGACACTTTCATGTATTCTTAGTTTTGTAACCTATAGTTATAAATGTTCTTCATTGTTATTCTTCATGCACATAAAGATAGAAGTTTCTATGATATACAACTAATAAACATGAAAGAAATATTAAATTTATTTTATATAAACTTATCCAATATAATAATTCTTTTCTTTTCAGGCATCAAATCGAACTCAATTACATGTTAATTTTCAGTATATTTTCAAATACAAAGAATATTCTTCCTCTAAGAATAAAACAGATCTGGAAAACAAATAATTTTAATTTAATTTGTGCTCTAAATTATAAAACTAATTAATAGCAATAATTTATAGCACTGAGTGTGTAATATTTTACATATACTCATATATATATATATATATATATATATATATATATATATATATAATACAGTTGCATGTAATCTTAATTTTTAATTATTTAGTTATAAATATTTTTTATTGTTAATCTTCATGCAAATAAAGGTAAAAGTTTTCTATTATTGTTTTGGCAACTAACCCTAGCGTCAGTTCACTCGCAAGAGCAGCGCGAAAACGATCAGCGGACCAGGTTATATTTTGCGAATCTGAACGATTGTTTGTGCAATTGTAATAATCGTGAGTCGTCGTTTAGTGTGTAAACGAGTTGACAGAGCATCGTTGCGCGATTGGTGTACGTAAGGCGTAATCCGGACAGCGATGTCAGCATAGAAAATACGAAACAAGAAGATTCATTTTGGACTTCTGCATCTGATAAGTTTTTTCTATTTGGATGAAAATTTTATATTTTTAATTATGTTTTAATTAATATTTTATTATGTAAAAATAGATACTTTGTGGTTTTTTTAATTTTCTTCTTTCAGGTTATGTCTTCAAAACTAACGAAATGGACAACACTTTTCAGTGACTGGTTCGAATTTTTTGGTTATATCTCAAAAATCCATTTTTCTAACCAATGTATACTTACTGATGTCAGTTAAAGAAGATTTTTAAAATTTTTCTTTGGGTACCTTGATATCAACATTATATTACTTTATATACTTGAACTTGATATCACGTGTTGATATTGAGTTCGGCTAAACTTAGTATAAACTTTATTTTAGATGTCAGTAATTGTAACAAAACTTTATAAAAACTTTATATCAATTTCAGATGAACTTTTATACACGTTCACCAAACTTGAACAGTCAGTTACACAAGTTCGGCTGAGTCTCGTTGACGAAACCCATATCAAGTTTAGCCAAACCTAAAGTGTATATAAAGTTCATATAAACTTTAAATTTTTTACGCGGGCAAAAATTATTTGAAATTCTGATACATGCCTATTCGTTGTAAATAGAAAATACAGCAATACCTCATAAAATACGATAAACGATTCAATAGCGGTTGCTTCTACGACAGGCGTAACCGATAAGATCCTGTAATCAAACCGCTCATTTATGCGACAATACTGATTAAACCCTATAAACGAACCACATAGGTTGCTTGACAATATTAGAATATACCGGTGGATTCGGATAAATAATGCTCGACTTTATAGTGAAATGTCCTATTCAACCCGAGAAAATGCAATCATGAAAAATCATTAATTATTTGAAATCCAGATACATGCCTATTCGTTGTAAATAGAAAATACAGCAATACCTCATAAAATACGATAAACAATTCAATAGCGGTTGCTTTTACGACAGGCGTAACCGATAAGATCCTGTAATCAAACCGCTCATTTATGTGATAATACTGATTTACCCTATAAACAAACCACATAGGTTGCTTGACAATATAAGAATATACCGGTAGATTCGGATAAATAATGCTTGACTTTATAGTGAAATTTCCTTTTCAACCCGCTAAATTGCAATCATGCAAAATCATTAATTATTTGTAATCCAGATACATGCCTATTCGTTATAACTAGTAAATACAGCAATACCTCATAAAATGCGATAAGCGATTCAATAGCGGTTACTTTTTCGACTGGCAAACAGGGTTACCATTTAGGGTTTTTCTGTCCTCTATTATCTAATGTAAATGAGGTCGTACTGTGTGAGTGGAACAAAGAAAAAATACCTCTATCTGGCAACACTGCTGGCAAAGCCAGGTACGATGCGTTAGGCAAGCCGCCCATGTCATGCGTCGATCGTCATAAATCCCTATAAAGGTACCAGGTAAGTTGTTATATAATATTGAAATATGCTGGTAAGGTCATATAGCCGTTACTTGGCGTTATAGTGAAACGCTCTATTTAACCTTAAATTTTTGTATTCTCTATAAGACAATAACTGTTAAAATCCCGAAATCCACTTGTTAAGAATATATCATTTTGTATTACCTGAAATAGAACTATAGATAATTCATTCATGTTCGGGTTTTTCATTATAAAATACTATAAGCTTTACAGTGAAATAGTATTGATATATAAGTACGTGAAAAGTGGCAAATCCTTATAATGCCCGGTAAATATAAATACAAAATATTTAAATATAAATGTGTACCCGATATACTCCGATAAACTATTTTATGCTCTTTCATGTTACACGTTTATTCCTATAAAACCTTATAAACAAATTTATTTTTATCGCATTTTATGAGGTGTTCATTATGAAGCCTATAGTTATAAGCTTATTCTTTCCGATTCCTATTAAATCATGTGTAGCATTCTATCGCAAACTCCGGGTGCAAAAGCCACATGAAGTACGATAAAAAAATTTTTTTTATAGTTTTATATGAGGATTTTTCAACAGGGTTAATAAAGATCGTTTTCATATTGTTTTTACGTAGTTTAATTTTTCTATTTTTTGGCTCGATAATTTTTTGCTTAGTTTTTCTCCTATCTCACAGAAGTATGTGTTCATATTTTTTGCTATTTTTTCAGGATCGGAGATCCTTTTATTAAGTTCATCATAAATATAATTTATAGTATTTTCTTTTGTTTGTTTATTACCTAATTTGGTATTTATAATTTTCCATAAATTTCTTGGGTTACTACAATTTTTTTCAATTAAGTTCTTTTAAAATTTAATTTTAGCGTTTATAATTACTTTATTTAATATTTTTTCATATTTTTTATATTCAGTTTTTAATACTGTATTATTTTTATCTAACTTCCATATGTTACATACATGTACTTTTCTTTTGCATGATATCATGATTCCTTTAGTTACCCAAGATTTCCTTGGTTTTGTTTTTGAATGATTTGTGTTATAGCAACTGTTTATATTTGATCTTTTAATGCATGTTTTTATATTATTTATTATTAAGTCTATATTCATATTAGGATCTTGCATAAACAATGCTCTCCAATTTATCTTTGTTGCCTCTTTTTGTAATTTCTTATAACTAATATAGTTAATTTTGGAATTTTCATTTTCTTGTAAGTTACTCTTTTCTATGCTTACAAATAGATGATAGTGATCAGTAAACGGATTAGTTATTTTAAATGATTTATAGTGTACATAATCTGTTTTAATAAAAATATTGTCGACACAAGTTCCTTTACAATTATCTATAGCTGGTATTGTAACATCCTGAAAACAGGGTATGTATCCCTTTTCTGCGAAGTTATTTAAAAATTCTTGATTAATAATATTTAATTCTAGTAGATCAATATTAAAATCTTCTATTACTAAATAATTTTTCAAATTTTTATTGTTTTTTAAAAACGTATTCAAGTTTATTACAAATTCAATTTTTGATAGATCATGTGATCTATATAAAGTTGATATTTCAATCTTACAATCTTTATCTATCATTATACTGGAGTGTAATATGTTTAACTTCTAGACCGCCAGGATTACGTCATAAGGTGCAAAACTTTTTTGTATCAATATAAGTTTTGAGCAATCATAAAATCGATGAAAACACTATTCTAGGGGTTCATGATATCGCTGATCACGAATCTGAGGACAGATTTTGAAAATTCACCACCCAGGAACCGATATGCCTCTTCGAATCACCCCAATTTTTCGAAAATTCAACAATACATCGTTATATATATATATATATATATATATATATATATTTCCCCACCGGGTGTTATGCAGCCCGACGTGTTACTGTCCAATAATCCTATCTCCCTTACACCCACTGGGGGTATGGCAGGTTTATGCAGCCCGGGCTGCATAACCCCGAAGGTCTCTCTCGCACGTGCTAAAGTAAGCATCTTCCCTCTCTTTCTTGGGCTGCATAAACCCCTATTGGGATAAATATATATATGGGCTATTTCACGTCAAGTGGTACGATGAAAATTTTAAATCACTCCAAATTTTGTGAACAGACTGGAAATATCTTCCAGAAGATAGAAAAAAAATTTTAGGTGTTAAAAATAATTTGCCTAAGAGTTATTCCACCACGAAAAATGAAAATTTTTCAATTTTTTAGAAAAATTACTATTTTCAAAGCGATTTATCTCAAAATCTATTTGTTTTTTTGAAAAAACAATACAAACAACTTTTGTTCAAAATAATCTTTAGAACTTATCTACCTGGGTAACAATTCATAATTTTAAAATCTCTTCGAGACCTCCAACACCTTGGAGGTACTGTTTTAGTGCATTGGTTTTATACCAAAAATTTAATTTTTTTTTTAAATATGATTATAATTTATAAATAAAAGTTTTTACCAAAATTTAGTGTAATTAAATCGAAATAAAAATAATAAAAAAATAGAGACATATTAAATGTTAACTGTCAATTTTAAACTATATGAATTCTTATAAAGCTTAAATTTATATTTTAATAATTATAAATGTTAATGAAAAATTAACTTACCAAAAATAGTGAAGTGCATATACCTACTAAATTATAGTATTTACTAATTACTTATTAAAATTTTTGATTATTTTAAACGAAGCTAAATAGAACTTCACCTCCTCAAATTAATTTATTTAATGACGAAGAATCATCGCCAAAAGTTCTGTCATCAATATTTTGTACTTTAATAGTAATAAAACTTTTTTCTTAAATAAATAAATTTTTGTATCAAATTATTGAATAAAATTAATTAATCTCTCGGTAGAATATATCCTTAATCAATGCGATTTTCATTATGAAATTATAACTATTTTTGTACAGTATACATTACAGTAATAATGTATACATAATAATAATGTATAATAATTATTGTAATAATGTATTATTTTTGTAATTATAAATCGTCAAACAATTTTTTTTAATACATGATAATTATATTATTTTTTTTGCTTAATTATTATAATAATTATTGTTACAGTATACATTTTTATTTTTTACTAATTTGTGTCAGTAATAACATAAAATAAAACATAGTTATTGCTTTAGAATATTATTCTTACAAATTTAGTATTCGAAACAATTTTAATCCTTGTTTACAATTAGGTAAAGTAAGTCTACAGTTTCATGTTGATGCATGGTGTAAAGTAGAGGGTACTCGTTTGTTTTACATTCGTAAACAGCAATCATCCTTAAGAACAGAAATGTATCGTGGGTTAATGGATTATGTACATAATAAAGCATTAGATAAAAATACAACTGTTGGTAAAATGGTTATTTTACTCTCTACTTTTATTGGCGGTCCTCGTGCTTTGCAACAAAATTATATGGATGCAATGACTCTAGTTCAAACGTGTGGTAAACTCGACTTATTTATTACTAAATCGTGCAATCCAAAATGGTCGGAAATAGTCGAAAATGTACAGTTCAATGAAACTACTTTAGATCGACCTGATCTTGTGACTCGAGTTTTCAATTTAAAAATAAAATCATTTTTAGAAGAATTATTAAAGGAAAACATTTTTGGAAAAGTCGCAGCATACATTTATGTAATTGAGTTTCAAAAACATGGATTACCTCATATGCATTTATTGTTATATCTTGTAGATAATGATAAATTTTACAATTCAGATCAAGTAGATAGTATAATAAGTGCTGAAATACCAGATAAGAATGTTAATCCAAAATTATATGAGCTTGTAAAGCAGCACATGATCCATGGACCATGAGGAAAACAAAATTTAAATTCACCCTGTATGGACGAAAATAAAATAAAATGTACTAAAAATTTTCCTAAATCTTATAATAATAACACTAATTATAATGATTACAATGGGTATCCTTTATATCGTCGTCGTAACAATGGGAGGGCAATTAAATATTCTTCTAACAGAATAGCAACTAATCCTTATAATTTTTTTTTTCAGAATGTACACCCTTCATGGTTATGATACAATCCACAATATCGATTATAAAGGGTTAGGATCAGGTTGTAATAAATTAACAACCAATTTTGATTTTAAAAAATTGTACGACGTTTCGTCTGCCAGGTTTTGCAGACCTCTTCAAGTACTGATTAATTGAACACAAAAAAATATAAATAAATATACAAAAAAGTTTTTAAATAACAAATCACAAAAAACACTACATATAACAAAAACAATCTTTACCATAAATGTCAAACAGTTAGCAATGATCTTCCATTACTCGTAGATGAGTAGAGTCAAGTGAAATTTCAAAAATTGTTATTGCTATATATAGCGTGTACAAAAGAATTGACATAATATGTATACGATTCGCAGAAGTACAAGGAAGTGCTCAGTCTAACGATTTTACAAGTTCTAAGAATAATTTTCAACGGTTACAAGATGTTGTTATAAATTCTACTCAACATAATAGTATCTTCTTTCTTATTAATGGTATTTTTAGTGCTTTTAATATGAAGCATTTCAGAAATCAAACGTTTTTTATAGCAGTTTTCAATGTCTAAAATTTTAACATTTTCAAAATCGAATTCATGATTTTTGTTCTTCTTGTGTAATCTCTGATTTTATCATAATCCTTATAATCCTTACTTACTATTGAAATTCAATTGTCATATTAATGTTGAAATATGCAGCACAATTAAATCAATAAAGTATTTATTTAAATATTTATATAAAGGGCCTGATTGTGCTTTAGTCAGATTTAAAAGTGATACTAATGATTTAAATAATTTTAATAATAAAGATTCATCACATAAGAATGTATTTAATTACGATGAAATTGATCAATACTTATCTACTCGATATGTATGTCCTCCTGAAGCAATGCATCGATTATTTCAATTCAATTTGTACAAACAATCACATGCTATTTATCGATTAGAAATACATTTAGAAAACGAACAGTATGTATATTTCAAAGAAGGATCAGAAGAAAAATCGGTTGATCGCAATGTTACAACCATACTTACTGCTTGGTTTTACTTAAATACGTATGATAATGCATCTAAAAATTTATTATATATTCAAATACCAAATTATTACGTATATGATGAAAATAAAAAAATTTGGGTTAAAAGAAAAAAATTTACAAAGCCAATTTTAAGTAGAATGTATTATGTTAATCCTAAACAACGAGAATTATTTTATTTTAGAATGTTATTATTACATGTAACGGGCGCAACATCATTCACGGATGTAAAGTCCTTTAATAATATAATATATCCAACTTATTATGATGCAGCAACAGCCCGCGGATTGGTATCAGTAGATGAAGAATGGGATAATTGCTTACAAGAAGCAGTTATATATCAATTTCCAAATGCTTTAATTCAATTATTTGCATTCATAATTATTTTTCATAAACCAAATAATATTCGAAATCTTTATGATAAGTACAAAAATTATACGAAAAGATTGTTTTAAGTGAAGTTAAATGATTATATAATGGCATTATAAATGCTACTCAAAATAATAATAAAGAAAGATTAATTTTTATTGACGATCCTGGAGGTAGTGGTAAAAGTTATTTACATAATTATTTAATAGAATATTTAAAAAATTCGAATATAAATGTATTAGCAGTAGCTTGGACTGGCATTGCAGCTAATCTTTTAATCGATGGAAAAACTGTACACACTGCATTTAATTTACCATTTAATTTAACAGAGCAATCTACTTGCAATGTAAAGTTAAACACCGAATATGGACAATATTTAAAAGAATAAAGGTTATAATTTGGGATGAAATATCCATGGCATCTAAATTTGCTTTTGATGCTGTTGATAGATTATTAAAAGATATATGTAGAACTTCCGAACCATTTGGCGGTAAAATTGTAATATTATCTGGTAACTTTCGACAAATTTTACCAGTTGTACGTTTTGAAAATAGAATTCAAATAATAGAATCTTGTGTTAAAAAAAGCAAACTGTGGAACATGTTTAAAAATGTTTCATTACAAGGCAACAAAAGAATTAATAATAATGATAATATGTTCCAAGATTGGCTACTTAAAATTGGAGAACAACGTAGTGATGGTAGCGATTTTGAAAAAAATAATAATTTAATTCATTTACCGTCTAATCTTTTATCTCGCGGAGATTTAATTGCAGAAACTTTTGGCCCTTTAATAAATTCTAATGACAACTCGCTATACAGTAAAGTAATATTAGCACCAACAAATAAAGATGTCTTAAAGATTAATAATGAAATATTAAATCGATTAAACGGAGAACCTAGGGAATATATTAGTATTGATATAACGAATGCTGATAAAAATGAGGACATATATAATACAATTCCAATAGAATTTTTGAATTCAATAACGCCTAATGGATTACCACCGCTATTGTAATATTATTAAGAAATTTAAATTTAGGAGGAGGTTTATGTAATGGTACACGTTTAAAAATACGAAAATTACGAACGCACATAATTTTAGCTGATATTATTACAGGAAAACATGAAGGTGAAACAGTATTTTTACCTCGAATTGATCTAAGTCCAGCAATTGAAGACATAACATTTACCATGATTCGAAGGCAATTTCCAATAAGATTAGGATTTGCAGTGACGATAAATAAGTCTCAAGGTCAATCTTTTTTAAAAGTAGGCTTGTATCTTCCATCACCTGTATTTAGTCATGGACAATTATATGTTGCATTATCTAGAGTTAGAAATAAAAATAATTTAAAAATATTATTAGATAAAAGTGCTGTATATACCGAAAAAGAAATGGATAAAGTAACATATTTAAACAATAAAGAAGAAACGTCAATTAATATATACACAAAGAATGTAGTATATAAAGAAATATTCAACGCAATTAATTTTTAATAAATTATATAATAAAACAATTTTTAATAGCAGCGTTTAAACATTACGATATAAGTAAACATTGCAATATTTATACATTTTTTCATATTAAAACACTACGTTAAAATTTGGGTTAAAAGAAAAAAATTTACAAAAGCCAATTTTAAGTAAATGTATTATGTTAATCCTAAACAACGAGAATTAGTTATTTTAGAATGGTTATTATTACATGTAACGGGCGCAACATCCATTCACGGATTGTAAAGTCCTTAATAATATAATATATCCAACTTATTATGATGGCAGCAACAGCCCGCGGATTGGTATCAGTAGATGAAGAATGGGATGAATTGCTTACAAGAAGCAGTTATATATCAATTTCCAAATGCTTTAATTCAATTATTTGCATTCATAATTATTTTTCATAAACCAAATAATATTCGAAATCTTTATGATAAGTACAAAAATTATACGAAAAGATTGTTTTAAGTGAATTAAATGATATTTTAATATTACACGGTTGCGCGTTGTATAAAAATGATCTACCTTCGTACACGTTTAAAAATACGAAAATTACGAACGCACATAATTTTAGCTGATATTATTACAGGAAAACATGAAGGTGAAACAGTATTTTTACCTCGAATTGATCTAAGTCCAGCAATTGAAGACATAACATTTACCATGATTCGAAGGCAATTTCCAATAAGATTAGGATTTGCAATGACGATAAATAAGTCTCAAGGTCAATCTTTTTTAAAAGTAGGCTTGTATCTTCCATCACCTGTATTTAGTCCTGTAGACGATGTCCAGGTCGCCATCCTGACCTCCAGGTCATCGGGGCATCATCTACTAGGAGGATAACTACAATTATTTTTTAAAAAAGTCACTTTCTGTAGACGATGTGCAGGTCACCATCTTGACCTTCAGGTCATCGGGGCATCATCTAGTAGGAGGACAACTACAATTATTTTTTTAAAAAATGTCACTTCTTGTAGATGATGTCCAGGTCGCCATCCTGACCTCCAGGTCATAGGGGCATCATCTACTAGGAGGACAACTACAATTATTTTTAAAAAAATGTCACTTCCTGTAGACAATGTCCAGGTCGCCATCCTGACCTCCAGGTCATCGGGGCATCATCATTTACGTAACGAAATAGCCGGAGAAAATTGACGTCATAGAAAGACCGGAGAAAAATTACGTCATAGAAAGACCGGAGAAAAATTACGTAATAGAAAGACCGGAGAAAAATTACGTCGCAGAAAGGCCGGAGACTTCGCCTCTTAATTATTATATAGATGCAAAGAAAGCCAAGTTATCTCTTGCCAATGGCCACTTATACGGGAGTTATTCGATATCTAATAATAATATTAGTAAAAATTACTTGCAATTTTTTTACTGATATTATTATTAGATGTCGCATAACTCTCGTAAAAGTGGCCATTGGCTAGAGATACCTTGGCGTTCTGCACATTTTTAAATTATAAAAAACATACCAATGTTAGGATAAGATCCGTTTCCCGGAGCTCAAGTACTCCCCTTGTTAGTTAGTGTATGTGAGCAATGTTTATGCTCACATAATCTCTATCCCTGGCTCCTATACACCTCTACACCTGTACGCAGTCTTGTGTACTCCTATCTGCTCCTGAGATTTGAAAGCATACTTATTATTATTCTTTATAGGTTGATCTTTACTGTACGAGCCTGTTGCTGCTATGTGGCTACTTTAATATTGGGGCTAATCCGGACATGCTGCTGTGACTGCTACAAGAGCAGGCCTCCTCGGCTCTGGACTTCGGTATCCTGTTTGTGTTCTTGCGCTGATTCCCCACTCAGCTGATGTCTCCAGGACTCTCCGAGTGCTGTTCGCCCTATACGTGACTTCTGGTGGCTAAGTGGTCTTCTCGACTCGTGGGTAACTGCTGGCTCCGCTTCAGATTCAGCATGTATCCTGTAGTGCTAGGTGTTAGGAGTGTTTATATAGGGTTTAGGGAAAGTATATAGGGTAATTGGTAGCTAGGAATGTGTGTAATTGTTTCGCACCATGACAGGCACACTTGCCTTATCACACTTCCTCCCCCCCCTCCCAAAGTGAAGTTACGCGGAGTCGTAACTGAACTAATACAAAGAAAAATGAACTAAATAACAACATGTTATTTATACAGCGTGTCCTAAAAGTAACGATACACCCAATAAATATTCCAGGTAAACGCTTTTTTAAAAAAGGTGAAGGTCATTCCTTAAGTAACTTTTTACGACAAATCCAGTGGTGAACTTGGATTTGACCTTCAACTTGTCATTCAAGGTCATTTCAAGGTCAACTTTGTTTTTTTTTAATGGGAACCCCTATTTTTGACAATAGCAATCGAAAGAGCGAGTAATTTTACGTCTAAACATGTACTCAGATCATAGGTCAAGGTGACCTTGAACCTTCTGCTGAAGGTTATTAAGTTTTAGGTATGGATCGGCTCCGATCTGTACTTGTTTGACTTAGGAGTATTAAAAAGATCAAGGGAATTCTTGTAATAATGGTATCCAATGGTGACCTTGGTTTTGACCTATCGTGAGACCTTGAAGGTCATTCGATGGTTAACTTTTTTTTTTAATGAAAACGGCTATTTTTCACAACAACAATCAAATGAGCAGGAAATATCACTCGAACCTGCTATGGATTAACTCCAATCTGTAGGTTTGAACCATTCAGGTCATTGCGAGGTCATTTTTTTATATTTAGCGTTACCCAGGAACAACGACGTGGACGGAGTAAAATCTGTTCCCTTTAGGATGCTTGATTAGCGTGAGTCCCCTTGCCTCTCACGTTTGGTTGCTTGATTAGCGTGAGTCCCCTTGCCTCTCATGTTTGGGGTGCGTGATTAACGTGAGTCCCCTTGCCTCTCACATTTAATTATTAGCAGTAATAATCTCATCTTACTTTAAGTGCTCGAACAGCTCTCCATTCACTTCGAGGAGACGAGGGGACTCATGTAAATCAAGCACCCCAAAGGGAACAGATTTTACTACGTCCACGTCGTTGTTCCTGGGTAACGCTAAATGTAAAAAAATGACCTCGCAATGACCTTGAAGGTTCGAACTTACAGATTGGAGTTAATCCGTAGCAGGTTCGAGTGATATTTCCTGCTCATTTGATTGTTGTTGTGAAAAATAGCCGTTTTCATTAAAAAAAAAGTTAACCTTCGAATGACCTTTAAGGTCTAACGCTAGGACAAATCGAAGGTCACCATTGGATACCATTATTACAAGAATTCCCTTGACATTTTAATACCCTTAAGTCAAACAAGTACAGATCGGAGCCGATCCATACCTAAAACTTAATAACCTTCAGCAGAAGGTTCAAGGTCACCTTGACCTATGACCTGAGTACATGTTTAGACGTAAAATTTATCGCTCTTCCGATTGCTATTGTCAAAAATAGGGGTTCCCATTAAAAAAAACAAAGTTGACCTTGAAATAACCTTGAATGACAAGTTGAAGGTCAAATCCAAGTTCACCACTGGATTTGTCGTAAAAAGTTACTTAAGAAATGACCTTCACCTTTTTTAAAAAAGCGTTTTCTTGGAATATTTATTGGGTGTATCGTTTCTTTTAGGACACCTTGTGTAATAGAATATTGCACGCTTTGGGTCTATTGGTAAGGTGAGTACGCAATTTAGATTTGTAAATTAAAAGCTAGATGTTATTTAAGTAGCTCGTGCTATTATAACGGTTTATTGTGTTCAGTCTTGATTGACTGCTGCTTGGCTGGACATACAGTGTAATGTGCGCGGTGTATGTGTGATAAATAGATAATTTAATAATTTTGCTAATTTACTTATGATAACTTGATTATTGAACACCGACTGGCATACCCGTTATAATTCGATAATGCGTTGTGAGAGCTCTTTTTTGCGGTCGCGGATCTCTCACTCTTACTTACTTACATGTTGCACCCATACTCATACCTTTATGTACATAATATACAGGGTGACCCATTTTAATCTATGGACCCAAATTGCTTCTAAACCACGACATCTACAAAAAAATGGTTCAGACAAAAGTTAGTCAGGACAGTGGGGGCCATTTAATGGTACCTCTAGTTTTTACCTTGAAGTCAATTTTGAAGGTCATTTCAAGGTCAACATGGTTTTTTCTAATAGGAACCCTCATTTTTGAGTGCAGGTTCGGCAAGAGCAGAAAATTTTACATCAAAATTGTCTTATGCAAATAGTATATTACGATACATGGCCAGAAAGTTGGATTTCCTGGCCTGCGTGATATGACGGCCGAGGCGAAGCCGAGGTCGTCATAAAACGCAGGCCAGGGCATCCAAAATTCTGGCCGAGTGTCGTATACTATTTTTCTTCATCCCAGTCCGAAAGTATACAATAATATAATTAATATTAATTATTAAATAATCATTTACGACGAACAGAAAATACCACCCGATCTTACAGTATTTGTCTACGTTTTCCGTAGCCAATTTCAGAGCAAGCTTCGGGTAACCTCGCATTACGCGACATGTGAGACGTTATATTCGATTCATGCTGTATTTTTGAAGGCCGCCCGACATTTGCAAAACCGAGGCGACGCCGAGGTTTTTGCTGGTCGGGGGCGGGCATCAAAAATATAACAAACATACACATAAGCATGTACAAATTTAGTGTAAAATCGTATTACTATAGCAGCGGTTTTAATGCAAAGTTGCGATAAACAGCGTGCACAGAAGAAGTCCACTTTACATTAATAAAATTTACATTTGTAGTTAAATATCAATTGCACTGTTAAAATTTGAACATAAAAAAATGAAACATATTTCTTTCACATGTATTTACATTACCGATATTAAATCAATACTAAATTGATGGTGTGAAATTTGAAAATGACACGAAATAGATAGAATGAACACAGTCTACATAAGTATTCTATATATACTCTCGCTCTCTATTTCTATCTCTCGTTTTATTAATCAAAACAATTATACAAGATATTTTATAAGGCAATATTAAAATACATTTTACATTTGAAAAACAAAAGTGCTTGTAGTAAATAAATGAATAAATTTGAAATAATTTAGCAATGTTTACTTAAGAGGTTAAGCAACGCACATGTTATATTGGGAACTTTGCGGCCGTTGCTACAGCCGTTGCTATGCATCGAGGCCGCGAAAATCTGTGAGCCAATCAGAGCGCGCGAGATTCCGGCCGGCCGCAAAAGTCGCTCTTCCCGTATCCATATGCGGCCGGGAAACACGTACTTTCGGCGGGGGGATGAAGAAAAATTCTTTTTCTGACCTTGGAAAGGTAAAAAATTAAGGTCAAATGTCTGAAAAAAAGATTAGTCGTACTTTTTCGCAAATAACGTGATTTTTCTAGTAATATTACCGTTTGTAATGCTTAAGAAAGATCAATAAGTTCTAAGGGTGTTAATCTATTTGATTAGCTTGACCTTGGCATCAATTTTCAAGAACTTTTGAAGATCATAACGCATTTTTCATTCATACACCATGTTTTTGACTGCAATCTCTGTTTTAGGATATTAGGTCCTAAAAGAATGTTACTTCTTACATGATGATGGAGATTTTCTAGTTTTTTAACTCGACCTTACAAGGGTCATATCAAAGTCATACAAGAAATGCAAAACAATAGTTCTTTTATCTTACTTTTAGCGTTATTCGGAAACAACGACGTAGTAGAATGGTTCCATCTCAAACCATGCAATGAATCGTTTCAAATTAAAATGTGGTTTGGTATCAGAAATAAGCAAACACGTGTTTTTTATTTTCCGATTAGACCAAATTAATAATTTTATGAGTGTTTTAAAAATAAACCCAAAAAACGATATGTTCAACATAAATACTAAAAATAGCTGACATTTCCATAATTTTTAATCATTTTTAATTTTGTCTCGCGTAGTATTTTTTTCTCTTTTTTCTCGCGTCGGCTTTTCTTAAAAAAGTCAACCTCATAAAAACAATAGAGCTATTTTTCAAAATTTTTTCTAATCAGTTTTTCTTAAAAATCCCATAACTTTTTTAGCTGAAAATTTTCTTACAGATACTTTATTATAAGACCTAAAAAATACGCTATACAAGAGTTTCCGTTCAGACTCTAGATTTAAAACGTACTTAAAATTTTATTAATATGGCTGAGTATCCACCAACAGAAATTGTTGATATGATATTAATTGTAGAAGAATGTCGCAACAATTTTGCTGCTGCATTAAGACTTCATGCTGATCAGTTTCCAGATAGAAGGCACCCTTCTGATATGACAATAAGAACCTTAACTGCAAAAGCTCGCGAAGGTCACCTTATTAGTCAACGCCGTCATCATGATTATGAAAATAATGATGTGTGAACCTTAACAATCCTCGCAGCTGTTCATTTAGATCCGCGTATTAGTACTCGATAATTGAAAGGGAAACGGGTATACCGCAAAGTACAGTTTCGATAATCTTAAGATTATATTTACATTATCACGCTTATCACATCACTTTAACGCAAGCCTTACAGCGGCGTCATATCTTAGCGCGAATTAATTTTTGACAATGGGCTTTGCGAGCCATACAAAATAATACCCATTTTTATCGATACGTACTTTTCTCCGACGAAGCTAAGTTTTATAACAATGGGCAGCTAAACAGACATAACTGTCACTATTGGTCGCACGAAAATTCTTACTGGTTTAGAGCTGTGGACCATCAAAATTGATGGAATCTCATAGTCTGGTGCGGAATCGTAAATGGATATCTTATTGGGCCTTACGTTTTTCATCGAAATGTTGACAGGCATAGCGGCTTAGTGTTGATAAGGGACCATATACCCGGTCTCTTGGAAAATGTTGACTTGGCAACGCGGCAAAAAATGTTGCTTCAACAAGATGGTGTTGCGGTTTATTTTGCACGTACTGTACGGGAGTTTTTAAATAATCGTGACGGTAGGTGGATTGGACGGGGAGGTCCCATTCAATGGCCTGCTTGTTCACCGGATCTCACGTCACCCGACTTTTTCTTGACCAGAGAGATATGATAGAACGAATCCCTACAGCTTGCGCAACGATTCCCCGAGAAACATTGCTCAGGACTGTGGATAGTTTCAAAAGACGTGTATGCATGTATCTCCAAGCCAACAGAGAAAACTTTGAACAATTTCTCCGTGGTTAAACGCGTCTGACGTGAGAGGCAAGGGGACTCACGATAATCAAACACCCCAAAGGAAACAGAACTTACTACGTCCTTGTCGTTGTTTCCGGATAACGCTAAAAGTAAGATAAAAGAACTTTCGTTTTGCATTTCTCGTATGACCTTGATATGACCCTTGTAAGGTCGGGCTAAAAAACTAGAAAATCTCCGTCATCATGTAAGAAATAACATTTTCTTAGGACCTAATATCATTAAGCAGAGATTGCAGTCAAAAACATGTTTTATGAATGAAAAATACGTTATTACCTTCAAAAGTTCTTGAAAATTGATGCCAAGGTCAAACTAATCAAAGAGATTAACACACTTAGAACTTATGGATCTTTCTTAAGCATTACAAATGGTAATATTGCCAGAAAACTCACGTTATTTGCGAAAAAGTACGACTAATCTTTTTTTCAGACATTTGACCTTTACTTTTGACCTTTCCAAGGTCCAAAAACAGGGGTTCCCATTAGAAAAAACCATGTTGACCTTGAAATGACCGAAATTGACTTCAAGGTCAAAAACTAGTGGTACCATTAAATGGCCCGCACTGTCCTGACTAACTTTCGTCTGAACCATTTTTTTGTAGGTGTCGTGGTGTAGAAGCAATTTGGGTCCATTGATTGAAATGGGTCACGCTGTATATAAAAAAATAATAATAGTAGTAAGATAAGTGCAAACCTGTGCTTGAATTAGATGCTATTCTTTGCTTATGCGTTTCCTCCTGCTGCTGGATATTTGGCTAGTGTAATTTTAATAATAGAAAACTGAACAACTATTTATTACATAATTTGCATTTATTTTGGGTAGAGAGAAAAAACTTATGAATTCATTAACAATTTATTCTATATATAAAATAAAAAAACTATATATAAAAAAATGTACAAGGGCCTGTGGCTCCTAAAATATTCCGCCCGTAGGGCTTTATAATTTTCCCCACATCGCGGGCAATCACGGGTTACTACCCCTGTTGTTCCGCAGTTTTTGCAGAATGTCGTTCTTTCTGAACGACAATTCTTCCAGCTATGTCTCTCCCGACCGCAGTTCCAACAATATGGACGAAATTCTGCAGGCGGCAGGCGGGGGATTTACCGTTGCTCTGGCTGTAGCTCATTGGTCGCTGCGGCTGCTTGGCTTGTTGATGGGCTGCTGGGTATGTAGGGGTGTTTGGGAGAGATGGGATCGGGTCTAGTTATGGGATTTGGAGGAACATGAGTGGTATTGGCTTCTGGAGAGTTTTGGCAAGGCTTTGGGAGGGTTTGGAAATATTTTGGGACATTAATGGCTGGGGTTTGGGATTGGCTTGATGGGGCATTGGGAAGGGTGGGGAGGCTACTGGGAAATTGGAGGTTCGGATTGCGGAGATGTCCGAGATGAGGGGATTTTTGGGGAGGGATACTGACGGGAATGTTGATATATGTGTAGAGGTTGGTTTGGGGATCTAATACGGGGCGAGTAATTATAGCTTGGGGAGGGAAATTGAAATAAAAAATGGGAGGGTGAATGGTTGGAGGCTTTTGGGGTTTTTCGGCTCGTAGTGGCTTCTACTGAAGCTGCCCAGTCTAATGAGGGAGCGTCATCCTTGTCGCATAGATGGCGTCTTTCTCTTACACACGCACGCGTTCCTAGGGCTGGGCGGTCGTGCTAAATCTAGCCTAGCTAGAACTGTTTCCAGCTCCTCCTCACACGGTCGAACACCGGCTCATGGCTGAACGAACCGTCCACGGCCTCGTTCTCGCTTCAGAGCTGATACTGACTGGCCTGTCCTATCCATCTACAATTTGTTTTGCGTTACTAACTATTGCCTAACGTCACTAACTTTCCCTTTTTATTTCGCCATTTTTACTTTAGTCACGAGAATTTATTGTTTGCGCGGTCTAAGCTACATTCTTTGCGGGCTATTCCCTGAAGTGAGTATAATGGGTGGCTGCTTCCGGGGGCGACCTCTTTTCGTTGGGGGAGCATCATTTTTTAAGTTATTTTGGGTGGTTTGGGCTCTTTTTGGTTGTAGGACAGAAATATTTGGAGTGAGAATTGGGATATTGCGCGGTGCAATGTGGTGTTTCAAATCTGTTATGTGCACTTTAATTTGGCGTTTCGATTGTACATCTTCTATCAAATAAACTGTGGGTGACAATACTTGAATGATTTTTGCGGGGCCTATAAATTTGGGGGCTTGTTTGGCTGCTATAAAGTTGTTTGCTGATGATAAGATGCGGTTTCGGTACCTAACTAGGTCTCTTAATTGATATTGTATATTGCGTCTGCCCTTGTTAGAGTACTTAGCTTGTCTGGCTGTTGTTAAATCAATATGCCTTTTTATTAAATCATATATTTTGGGGAGTTTGTGTAGAGGTTCTCTCCATTAATCGGTATCTGGGTCTGGGATTTGATTCGGGGATTTATATGTGTTTTCGTAGGAGAGCTACTGGGGTGGGATTTCTGTCTAAGTTGAGGAATGCTGGGCTATATTTGGTTGAAGAGTGCACAACTGTATTTAGAGCGAATTTAAATTCTCCGAGATATCTATCCCAGTCTCGGTGATCATCTGCTAAAGAACTGTTTATCATGGGCTTTATGTTTCTGTTAACTCGCTCTACGGGATTTGCTTGTGTAAAATATAGCGGCATAGTTGTCTGTACTATTCAATATTGCGTTAGTCGATCGGTAACCAATTTATTAGCAAATTCTGTCCCATTATCTGTTACGAGATATTTGGGGCAAACCCATCTATTAATATTGAGTTCGTCGAAGACACTTGTAGAACACTCTTTGCATCAGCTCGCCATAGAGCTTTCATCTCTATATACCGGGTTGTCGCGTCCCGACGAAAATTATATTATTATTTTTCGTACAAAAGTACTGCGTAGTTTAGAATAAAAAATACGGCGTAGAAGAAAAATGAAATAAGGTTGATAAGGAATGGTTCTAAGTAAGTGCAGTAATATAAAATATAATTTATAGAGCTAAGAGACAGATTAGTTTACGAGTGTTTCAAACGAAATAGAGATTGATAAGTAGAGTTAAAGATATCATTCGAAGCCAATACGCGTATAAGCGGGATCGCCGATAGTGAGATCGAAACGAAGGGTTGCGCAAGAGTTTTTTTTTGTACTGCACTAAAATCAATGCTCGGAGAAGAACCGGCAATGGGAAACATCGACTAGAAAATTCGAGCATTAGAAGGAAGTAATAAATTAAGCCGTTCTTTGGATAACGTCGCAGTATAAAAGGGGGACAGAAAATTCTCCGAATCAACTACGAAGCGATACAGAAAATGCATGGGATTCGATAATTTTTAATTCCGCACATCTAACGGTCCAATCGGGTGCAAGCACAGAAAAATCGAGAACTACTTACACATCTCCATATAAGGCAAAGTGTAAGACAAGGCGAAGCGTAAGACAAGGACAGATGCATAGGATTTTAGGGTATATAAAGAGGACCCAGAAGAGACACGGACACTCCTAAATTTTCATCCAAAGCTTTCGCAAGGCGAAGCTCTGCTGGACAACTCTTTGATTCTTATCCGAGGGCGTGGCTCTGCTACTTGAACTTTAAGTAATACGTATTAAAAATCACAAGAGGAATCGAGACGTATCATTGACATCTACAAGCCATAGTCGAGGAACTACGACTTCGACATCTGGAAATCGTCGAGCTCCAACAGCATACATATCTAACGTCGACGCCCGCAGGTCTAGCAGGACATTATACGGCAGTCTGACACCGCTACCCACGTTCAAGGCGGACCTTCGTTCCTCACCGAATATACACACATATATATATATATATATATATATATATATATATATACATATATATATCTATATATTTGGGTACTTAAGGTATATTCTTTTCGGCTATCTATACGCTTGTATTATTCGTAAAGGCAACCTGATATTTTATGTTATTTCGATTGCTGAACCAACCGTTTTTCTTTTAAAACAATTATTATTACATACAATTTATTAACTATAATTCATGTTTTAAACGACAACCATTTTTTTATTTTATCTGCATTTACTTATAATGATTCCTATTTCAATTATTGATTATTAATGTTTTTAATAAAATAACCTTGTGTATTTTTTTATTCTATAATGTGTTAATATGTTCGCCGTACATTTGTTTATTTAATCAAAATTAATCGTTATTCGACTTAAATAATTTTATACAATTGTTAATAAAATAGTGTAAATTTATGTGTTTTTGCCCATTAAAAAGCTGTAATAATTTAGTTTCACGTGTTCATTTAAAGAAAAAACAGCATATTATATTTAAATAAATAATGCATAATTAATACAAAATAAAACATATTATTTTATTTATCCCACATTATATCCTGCATCTCTACTCTCAAAATAACTTCGCTCGCTACTCCCGGAGACGTAAGGCTAGTCCTAGTCAAACAAGAGCGAAAGGAACGCGAATGGTTTATTAACCATTTGCCTTCTTGTAATATTTTTTATGGTAATTGGTGCAAGTCTGGACGTGACAGATTGTATTAATTATTATAATAAATTTGGTGCATCGGCCGGGAAACTCACATTTTTGAGAGAAAAAAAGAGATTAAAGGAATAATGTGTTTAGAAGTAAAATGTCAGGTTCGCCTAAAAATACTGATTGTTATGTAAATAAACAAAGAAACACGAGTTTAGAATTTTCTATGAATGATACGTTATTAAATTTATACAAAGAAAAAGTTCAGACTCTCGATACTCTCGATTTAACTAAAACTCCTAGGGAAACAGTGCAAAATTTGACAAAAGAAATAAATTATTTAAAGGATAGACTAGAAAAAAGTGCAGCAAATATTTCATTATCTATAAAAATACCTCGCGATTTTGAATATAGAGAACCTTTTTTTCCAACTGATCTTTCTATTTCCGAAGTTAGTGAAGACGAACAAGAAGACACAATAATTACTCCCACGCGTGTAAAACATTTTAGTTTAAAACCCGCAGTTTTGAATTACGAGGAACAAAAAGAACTTATCGCGAATAATCCTGTAAATTTTAGTACGCCAGCCCCAATTTATCGTCCATATGAACCATTGATTTTAACACCGGATAACGTTATAAGCTCGGTAAGAAAACGGCTCGCGACTGAAGTAAAAAAAGAGTTGTTAGATTCTTATCTCGAGGAACCTAAAATCATAGAAAGTTTACAAGAAAGTGTAAAAAAAGGGACAACTTTTCAAGGTATCATAAATAAGATTAAAGGCGCGTTAAATATTTTTTCCGCACCGATCGAAAAAGAGACTGAGGAAGCAAAGGCACTAGTGACAGACACGGCGAAAGTACTCGACGAAAAACTAATTCAAGGCGCGTCAGATTTTACAATTCCCTTCGATAATCAATTAATTAAAAGATCACCCGAACAAGCAAACTCTTCTAAGATTAAAGACGAATTATTTAATAAAATTAATTTAGACGAATTAAGAACAAGCACCGGAACAAAACCAAAAAAACTAGATAGGAGTGAAGTTAAAAAACAAATTAATAATAGAACAATGACGTCTCAAATTCGAGGTTTATCGCTAAAGGACGCTCTAGATTTAATACCGCGGTTTAACGGTCATAATATAAATTTATCGCAATTTTTGGACGGATGCAACGAAGCAAAAGAAATTTTACCGTCGGAGTATGAAAAAGAATTAACAAAACTTAATCGAATGCGTTTATATGGGGAAGCTTTAACTTGTGCGCGCGGAGAAAATTTTAATTCTATCAAAGAGATATCCGATTTTTTCGAAAACACCTTCGGATCGATAAAAACATATTACGAGTGGACGGGAGAACTAGCTAAATTAAAACAAAAAAACAATGAGACAGTCGTTGCTTATTTTAATCGGTTACAAGAAATAAAAAATGAAATAGTCAAAGCGGCCAACAGAGAGGGACGAGTCGCGATAGCAGATCATTTCATGCTTGAACTAAGGCGAGATTGTTTAAAATTCTTTTTAAAAGGGCTTCGTTGGGAAATTCGTGCGCGTTTAGGGACTCCAAGTTCTATAAAACAAGCTCGTGAACAAGCGCTCGAGGTGGAGCGCGAGTTCGCTTGTAGCGTCTTGGACGAGGAGACGCCGAGCCGAGAAGAGACTCGTTTTCGTTCAACTCGAGAAACGCGTAAAGTAAACTATATTTCTAATAACTCTCCGATTGTGTGTCAATATTGTTCTAAGACTGGTCATGGAGCCATAAATTGTTTCAAATTAGCACGAAGTTTTGCGGAAAGATTTTCCGATAATAACAACCGACGCAATCCCATAAACAGTTCATATAGTCCACAAAATCGCTCGGATAACAGTCGTAATTATAATAGACCAAATTTACAATTTGGTGGTTGGAATGAGTATCAAAATCAGACGGAATTTTTACCAAATAGGGACAGAGATAAAAATGATTCCTTTGTTCGTTATAATAATAATAAATATTCATCGCAACAATTTAACAAAGAAGATCGGGGAAATAATTCCGGGACTCGCGGTGTGCGCGAGCCGGTTAATCCAACTTCCCAAGAATCACGATATATTAATAACGAATCGAATAATAATATGAGATCACCAGTTACTTGTTTTCATTGCGGAAAACCCGGTCACATAAAGCGCGATTGTTATAAGTTACAAAGAGAAATAAGAGAAGGAAATCAAAATCAGGGAAACACCGATACTCTCTCTCCGAGGAGGGTCGAGAGAGAGCCTACGAATCAAATTCCCTCTACTTCGAGCGCGGAAACCCGCTCAAACGTCCCCTCCGCACCGCGAAAATAAATTTAAGCCAACAGAGTTCAGCCCCGGTCGTAATCTTCGATACCGGTCAGTTAAGACGTCCGCTAAAATTCTTGCTAGATACAGGAGCATCGGTAAGTCTAATTAAAGAGTCAGAGGTAGACTCTCGCGTAAAAATTGACGAAAATGATATTATATTGTTAAAAGGCATAACTGACCACTCATTAACTACTCGTGGTAAAATCAGAGTAGATTTCGAAGGATCTCCCGTGGAACTCAATTTAGTACATGATTCGTTTCCTATACAACAAGACGGAATCTTAGGCACCGATTTTTTCCGTAGAAACGATGCAAAAATCAATTATTTGGAACAATATTTAGAATTTAACGGATTAATCCTCCCCTTTGAAAATGCAAATAATATGCAAACGGATGAATCGATTTATATAATGAAGGATATCGAAAATTATGACCGAAAATCAATACGATATATGCCAAAACCAAGGGAAAACAATGGTTATACGAACATGAAAAATTCAAGATTTTATAATTATACCGATAGTGACTCAGAAACGTCAAGTGATTTTCAATTACACGAGAATGATGAAACGTTTATAAAATTTGACACAAACGAATCGTATGAAATCTACGAACGAGAACAAAAAAATGAAAGAAATCAAAATGGCAACGACAAAAACCTATACAATTACAGTGAAAAAGAACAAGAGTTATATGACGATTATAAAGATGACGAAATACAAGTACATCAGATCGACGAGGAGTCGGATCTAAGGAATAATACATGTAAAGCAAGTGAAAATTGTTATGGATTAATGAAGGAAGAACGATTACAAATAAATAATGGAAAAGCCCAGCCACGGGTATGTGATGTGACTGAGCCACGTATTAAAGAAAAATTTGATGAAATTACTGAAAATTATGGTATTATTGAAGCACCATTGTTCGATAGGATGGCTGAGAGTCCCTCCTGTACTAATTATGAAAACGAAGTTGACCTGAAGTATGATATTGAAAATGAAATAAAAAATGAAGAAAATTTATTGAATAAGACAGTCAATAATTGTCGAGTACAAATGGTTAATGAAATCGAGGAGGGCGATAAATGCGGACCTCGTGAAAATAAGGAAAATTTTGTTGATAAAAAGATGAATTGTCGAGTACAAATGGATTATGAAATCGAGGAGGGCGATAAATGCGGACCTCCTAAAAATAAGGAAGATTTTGTTGATAAAAAGACGAATTGTCGAGTACAAATGGATTATGAAATCGAGGAGGGCGATAAATGCGGACCTCGTGAAAATAAGGAAGATTTTGTTGATAAAAAGATGAACTGTCCAGTACGAATGGATTACGAAATCGAGGAGGGCGATAAATGCGGACCTCGTGATAAAAATGTTAGTTATGTTTGTAAATTGGATAACAAAGAATTGGTTATGTCGGGGGAAGAGTTAGATACTATCCCGAGAACCGAAATATTATGGATAAACAAACAAGGAACTGAAGAAACTGAAAATGAGATAAATAATGAGAATTTAATAAACATACAAGACGAAAATGAACAATATGAGGAGCCTAGCGATTTTTTATTGAATGAACGAGTTATAAACGAAAATTTATGAAGTGAATTTGTTGAAGCCATACACGAAAACGAAATGAATAACAGTTATTTGGTTTATTCAAATAAACCTTATATTAATAATTTTTATAGTTATGAAAGTGAAGAGGTTGACATTCACGACATTTCTGGCGATCGATCTGAAGCGAGGATACTTAACATAACGGAGGATACGAGTACACTTAATCGTAATGAACGATTAAAAGAAGCATTGCGTTTTGATAAAATGGATGAGGAACAAAGACAATCTATAGAGAATTTAATTGATAAATATTCGGATTGTTTCTGTCTAAAAGGAGAAAAATTAGGCGTTACAAATGCTATAGAACATAAGATACCGACTGTCGACGACATACCAATCACCGCTAAGCCATATAGATTTCCTCATGCTCTCAAAAGCGAACTTGATAAACAATTAAAAGAAATGATTGAAGGAGACATAATTGAACCGTCAAGTTCCAATTATACATCACCTGTTTTTCTAGTAACAAAAAAGCCTGATAGTCAGGGTAATAAACGATACCGACTAGTTGTCGATTTTCGACAATTAAACGATAAAACCGTAAAGGATCGATACCCATTACCTAATATACTAGATATTATCGATCAAATCGGACCAGAAAATCGTGTATTCACCGTCTTGGATTTATGTCAAGGATTTTTACAAGTTCCGTTAGCACAAGAAGATCGACACAAAACAGCTTTCGCATCTTCATTCGGTTTATTTCAATTTAAAACAATGCCTATGGGATTATGCAATTCTCCAGCCACTTTTCAAAGAATGATTGATCGTGTTTTCGAAGGCATGCAAGGCAAAGAAATATTTTTATTCCTTGACGACGCAGTTATATACGCTAAAAATATTCAGGAGCATAACCAAAAGTTTGAAAAATTTTTGCAAAGAGTACGCGCCGCAAATCTGAAATTACAGCCAGACAAATGTGAATTTTTGAAGAGAGAAGTAGTGTATCTGGGACACGTACTATCACCAGAAGGTGTTTTGCCGGATCCAAAAAAACTAGAAGCAGTAAAAAAATTTCCAATCCCGAAAACAGTGAAAAACATACGTCAATTTTTAGGATTAGCAGGTTATTATAGACGATTCATTGCGAATTTTTCGGGTATTGCTAGACCATTAAGTAATTTATTAAAGAAAGACGCACCTTTCCTATGGTCCAGCGAGGTTCAAAAGGCATTCGATGATTTAAGAGAAAAATTGTGTAAACAACCAATACTACAAATTGCAGATTTTAATAAACCATTTATAGTGACTTGTGACGCTAGCGGTACAGCAATAGGAGCAATATTATCACAAGGAGAGGTGGGAACCGACCTACCAGTTGCTTATGTTTCGCGGGTATTAAACAAAGCCGAGCAAAAATATGATACTTATTCAAGGGAAGCATTAGCCATACTGTATGCCATTACTCAGTTCGATTGCTATCTAAGAGGCCGTCGTTTCCTCATTATAACAGATCATAAACCACTTGTTTGGTTTAAAAACTCAGTAGATCCGACATCTAGAGTTAGTAGATGGAGAATAAAACTGAATGCATACGACTTTGACATCGTATACAAAGCCGGTAAAAGTAACGTTAATGCTGACGCGTTATCAAGAAATCCAATAGAAGAACCCGTTTATGTTATTAAAAATCATTCTATGGAAACACGCAGTCGTGCAGGAAAAATAACACGGCCAAACTACAACGAAAAGAGAGCTAAACGACCCAACAAGTCAAATATATCAAAAGAACCAGTCAAAAACCTTCCAATAATACAAGAAGCCCCCGAGGAAATTGAAACGATAGTCAACTCAGACAAAAGATTACAACCCATGGAGATAGATAATTTTAACAACAAATTTGACGAGTCCTGGGAAGAGAAGGATGTTTACGAAGAACCAAATGATGAAAAGAAATTCATTGAAGTTAAAGAACAACTCTTTATGAAGAAAGATAATTACGTTTATTTCATAACTACGACTGGAATGCCTTTAGATGAAGGATCCAGAAATTTGGCTTCAAAATTATTACTACCTCATTTTTCCAATTTAAATCCAGGAGAAATAAGAATCAATAACAAAAACGGAAAAATGCATTTTGCTATGGTGTTACGTGACGAAGAGCGACTGAGTACTTCAGAAATTATTAACAATCTAAAACGAATCTATTAAATTTGAAAAATATTATATTAAAAGAAAAATTACGTTCAATAAGTATCGCAAAGAGCGAATTTATTGAAAACGTTTCATAGAACGAAATATTGAAACAAATAAGTATAACCCTACGAAAAATTAATGTAAAAATAATTATTTGTTTAGGATTCATAAAATGTGTGGAAGAGAGTAATAGGGAAAATATTATTCGCGAAATGCACGAGTCTGCTTGTGCAGGACATAAAGGGGTAACAAAAACCTATAAACGTATAAAACAACGTTTTTATTGGCCAGACATTAAGAAAGATGTACAAAACTACATTAGACATTGTTTAACTTGCCAACTAAAAAAATTGGTTCGTGTTAAAACTAAACAACGTATGATAATAACAGATACTCCGTACTCGGCTATGGAATCCATATCGGTCGATCTTGTGGGACCATTTCCCAGATCTCGAAATAATAACAATAATATATTAACCATTCAATGTAACCTTTCAAAATACTGTATGGCGATACCCATACCAGACGCGACCGCGGCAACGAAAGCCGAAGCGTTAGTTCGTCGACACTTTTCAATTTTTAGCGCCCCATTGTTAATTATCTCCGACCAGGGTACCTCATTTTTAAGTAGTCTGATGAGAGAAGTAGCGAAAATTTTTAAGATTAAACAAGTTAAAACCACGGCTTATCACCCTCAGTCCAACTCCGTTGAGCGTTTTCATAGCAGTTTAGCAGATTATTTAAAAACAACGATAGGATGAGTTATGCGAATTAGCCGCGTTTTCGTATAATACGTCGGTACATGAGGGTCATCTCTACACACCTTTTGAAATTGTTTTTGCACGAAAAGCGCGACTACCATCAAACGAACCTTTAGACCCACGAGAACGAGTTCCAACGTATGATGATTACATTATAAATTTACGGCAACGTTTAAACGAAATACAGGGAATCGCGCGAGAAAAATTAATAGCTTCTAAACATAGGTCAAAATTCTATTACGACAGGAAAGCCAATCATCAAGAATTTCAGACAGGGGATAATGTCTGGTTATTAAAAGGAGGGAACAAATACAAACTAGGCGATCAATATACTGGACCACATCGGATTTTAGAAATAGTTAATGACAAGGGAAATGTAAAAATAGAGCTAGCTCATAATAAAACGAAAATAGTGCATGTTAATAGGTTAAGATATTCATATATGGAACCTTTATAGTGCCTAAACATAGGTATATAATATATAATAGCCCCAATGTGCTTGAAAATATGTATACGCACTTATATGTATATTTTACAGTTCTAAAAGTTGTCAATAGAATAATATTTATTATCTTGTAATCACAATTGGCATACATTCAACTTAAAATAAAATTATTTCAATTTATCTGACTTTATACAAAAAAAAACGATATAAAAATAATATGTATATATCTAAATTAACGAGGAAAATAAACTACAAGGAAATAATATTTTTATTATACGGAAAGATCATTACAAGAAAAGCATACACTCACTTAAATTAAATAAATACGCGATTATTAAACTAGAAACGAATAAAGCAAATAACAAAAAAAAAAGGTCTTTTTCTCTTTACTCTTCACGCCTAAGATAAGGATGATGTTAATGTACAAAGGAAAGTAAGAAAAAGGTTTAAATTTTCAATGTCAGTTGAACTTAGTCAAATTTAAATTTAATTGTTATATATATATAAAAAAAAAAAAAAAAATGATTTACAATAAAATAGAATCATTGGAGTCTAACACATCCCTAAACCTAAAACCTATATCCTATCCTTCCTAAGGAGTGCTTGATTGCACCCTTTCCTCCTCGTTGCGGTAAATGGTCCAGCAACACCGTCACTTATCCTTCCTAAGGAGTGCTTGATTGCACCCTTTCCTCCTCGTTGCGGTAAATGCTCCAGCAACACCGTCACTTATCCTTCCTAAGGAGTGCTTGATTGCACCCTTTCCTCCTCGTTGCGGTAAATGGTCCAGCAACACTGTCACTTATCCTTCCTAAGGAGTGCTTGATTGCACCCTTTCCTCCTCGTTGCGGTAAATGGTCCAGCAACACCGTCACTTATCCTTCCTAAGGAGTGCTTGATTGCACCCTTTCCTCCTCGTTGCGGTAAATGTACAAAACTACATTAGACATTGTTTAACTTGCCAACTAAAAAAATTGGTTCGTGTTAAAACTAAACAACGTATGATAATAACAGATACTCCGTACTCGGCTATGGAATCCATATCGGTCGATCTTGTGGGACCATTTCCCAGATCTCGAAATAATAACAATAATATATTAACCATTCAATGCAACCTTTCAAAATACTGTATGGCGATACCCATACCAGACGCGACCGCGGCAACGATCGCCGAAGCGTTAGTTCGTCGACACTTTTCAATTTTTAGCGCCCCATTGTTAATTATCTCCGACCAAGGTACCTCATTTTTAAGTAGTCTGATGAGAGAAGTAGCGAAAATTTTTAAGATTAAACAAGTTAAAACCACGGCTTATCACCCTCAGTCCAACTCCGTTGAGCGTTTTCATAGCAGTTTAGCAGATTATTTAAAAACAATGATAGGATGAGTTATGCGAATTAGCCGCGTTTTCGTATAATACGTCGGTACATGAGGGTCATCTCTACACACCTTTTGAAATTGTTTTTGCACGAAAAGCGCGACTACCATCAAACGAACCTTTAGACCCACGAGAACGAGTTCCAACGTATGATGATTACATTATAAATTTACGACAACGTTTAAACGAAATACAGGGAATCGCGCGAGAAAAATTAATAGCTTCTAAACATAGGTCAAATTCTATTACGACAGGAAAGCCAATCATCAAGAATTTCAGACAGGGGATAATGTCTGGTTATTAAAAGGAGGGAAAATACAAACTAGGCGATCAATATACTGGACCACATCGGATTTTAGAAATAGTTAATGACAAGGGAAATGTAAAAATAGAGCTAGCTCATAATAAAACGAAAATAGTGCATGTTAATAGGTTAAGATATTCATATATGGAACCTTTGTAGTGCCTAAACATAGGTATATAATATATAATAGCCCCAATGTGCTTGAAAATATGTATACGCACTTATATGTATATTTTACAGTTCTAAAAGTTGTCAATAGAATAATATTTATTATCTTGTAATCACAATTGGCATACATTCAACTTAAAATAAAATTATTTCAATTTATCTGACTTTATACAAAAAAAAACGATATAAAAATAATATGTATATATCTAAATTAACGAGGAAAAATAAACTACAAGGAAATAATATTTTTTCTTATACGGAAAGATCATTACAGAAAAGCATACACTCACTTAAATTAAATAATACGCGATATTAAACTAGAAACGAATAATAAAGCAAATAACAAAAAAAAAAGGTCTTTTTCTCTTTACTCTTCACGCCTAAGATAAGGATGATGTTAATGTACAAAGGAAAGTAAGAAACAGGTTTTAATTTTCAATGTCAGTTGAACTTAGTCAAATTTAAATTTAATTTTATATATATATAAAAAAAAAAAAAATGATTACAATAAAATAGACTCATCTGGAGTCTAACACATCCCTAAACCTAAACCTATATCCTATCCTTCTAAGGAGTCTTGATTGCACCCCTTTCCTCATCGTTGCGGTAAATGCTCCAGCAACACCGTCACTTATCCTTCCTAAGGAGGTGCTGATTGCACCCTTTTCCTCCTCGTTGCGGTAAATGGTCCAGCAACACCGTCACTTATCCTTCCTAAGGAGTGCTTGATTGCACCCTTTCCTCCTCGTTGCGGTAAATGGTCCAGCAACACTGTCACTTATCCTTCCTAAGGAGTGCTTGATTGCACCCTTTCCTCCTCGTTGCGGTAAATGCTCCAGCAACACCGTCACTTATCCTTCCTAAGGAGTGCTTGATTGCACCCTTTCCTCCTCGTTGCGGTAAATGCTCCAGCAACACTGTCACTTATCCTTCCTAAGGAGTGCTTGATTGCACCCTTTCCTCCTCGTTGCGGTAAATGCTCCAGCAACACGGTCACTTATCCTTCCTACATACCGTTCAAAATGTAAACCTATATAAATAATTACAACTGAACTTACCTTGACTCTAGTAATTCTGTTAATTAGTCATACCTTCTTACAGGACCCCCAGGTATAAATAAATTAGGAGAGTTTGGCATACTAGAAACAAAAAAATCTAAAACTAGATTCAACGGACATGGAAGATTCCGTACAACATAGTTACGATTGCAAAGAAACGAGAAGAGGCGGAAGAAAAAGATTTTCAAAACTAATTAGTGAAAAGAGAACTTTATTAAAAAAATTAAGTAAAGTAAACTCGCAGATAGCTTCCTTACACGTGTTGGATAAAGACTCGAATTTACAGTATAAAGAAATTTCCGAAATAATTTTAATAATAAAGATTCATCACATAAGAATGTATTTAATTACGATGAAATTGATCAATACTTATCTACTCAATATGTATGTCCTCCTGAAACAATGCATCGATTATTTCAATTCAAATTGTACAAACAATCACATGCTATTTATCGATTAGCAATACATTTAGAAAACGAACAGTATGTATATTTCAAAGAAGGATCAGAAGAAAAATCGGTTGATCGCAATGTTACAACCATACTTACTGCTTGGTTTTAATTAAATACGTATGATAATGCATCTAAAAATTTATTATATATTCAAATACCAAATTATTACGTATATGAATGAAAATAAAAAAATTTGGGTTAAAAGAAAAAAATTTACAAAGCCAATTTTAAGTAGAATGTATTATGTTAATCCTAACAACGAGAATTATTTTATTTTAGAATGTTATTATTACATGTAACGGGCGCAACATCATTCACGGATGTAAAGTCCTTTAATAATATAATATATCCAACTTATTATGATGCAGCAACAGCCCGCGGATTGGTATCAGTAGATGAAGAATGGGATAATTGCTTACAAGAAGCAGTTATATACCAATTTCCAAATGCTTTAATTGAATTATTTGCTTTCATAATTATTTTTCATAAACCAAATAATATTCGAAATCTTTATGATAAGTACAAAAATTATTTTTACGATCCAAAATTGAATGAAAAAGCAGCAGAAAGATTGTTTTAAGTAAATTAAATGATATTTTAATATTACACGGTTGCGCGTTGTATAAAAATGATTTACCTTCAATAGATGAAATTAATGAAATATACACCGAAGATTTAAATGATTTTACTACATACTGTTCTTCTATGAGTAATAACATAAGTTCTTTATCTGAAATACAGATGGATATATATAATGCATTATAAATGCTACTCAAAATAATAATAAAGAAAGATTAATTTTTATTGACGATCCTGGAGGTAGTGGTAAAAGTTATTTACATAATTATTTAATAGAATATTTAAAAAATTCGAATATAAATGTATTAGCAGTAGCTTGGACTGGCATTGCAGCTAATCTTTTAATCGATGGAAAAACTGTACACACTGCATTTAATTTACCATTTAATTTAACAGAGCAATCTACTTGCAATGTAAAGTTAAACACCGAATATGGACAATATTTAAAAGAAGTAAAGGTTATAATTTGGGATGAAATATCCATGGCATCTAAATTTGCTTTTGATGCTGTTGATAGATTATTAAAAGATATATGTAGAACTTCCGAACCATTTGGCGGTAAAATTGTAATATTATCTGGTAACTTTCGACAAATTTTACCAGTTGTACGTTTTGAAAATAGAATTCAAATAATAGAATCTTGTGTTAAAAAAAGCAAACTGTGGAACATGTTTAAAAATGTTTCATTACAAGGCAACAAAAGAATTAATAATAATGATAATATGTTCCAAGATTGGCTACTTAAAATTGGAGAACAACGTAGTGATGGTAGCGATTTTGAAAAAAAATAATAATTTAATTCATTTACCGTCTAATCTTTTATCTCGCGGAGATTTAATTGCAGAAACTTTTGGCCCTTTAATAAATTCTAATGACAACTCGCTATACAGTAAAGTAATATTAGCACCAACAAATAAAGATGTCTTAAAGATTAATAATGAAATATTAAATCGATTAAACGGAGAACCTAGGGAATATATTAGTATTGATATAACGAATGCTGATAAAAAATGAGGACATATATAATACAATTCCAATAGAATTTTTGAATTCAATAACGCCTAATGGATTACCACCGCTATTGTAATATTATTAAGAAATTTAAATTTAGGAGGAGTTTATGTAATGGTACACGTTTAAAAAATACGAAAATTACGAACGCACATAATTTTAGCTGATATTATTACAGGAAAACATGAAGGTGAAACAGTATTTTTACCCTCGAATTGATCTAAGTCCAGCAATTGAAGACATAACATTTACCATGATTCGAAGGCAATTTCCAATAAGATTAGGATTTGCAGTGACGATAAATAAGTCTCAAGGTCAATCTTTTTAAAAGTAGGCTTGTATCTTCCATCACCTGTATTTAGTCATGGACAATTATATGTTGCATTATCTAGAGTTAGAAATAAAAATAATTTAAAAATATTATTAGATAAAAGTGCTGTATATACCGAAAAAGAAATGGATAAAGTAACATATTTAAACAATAAAGAAGAAACGTCAATTAATATATACACAAAGAATGTAGTATATAAAGAAATATTCAACGCAATTAATTTTTAATAAATTATATAATAAAACAATTTTTAATAGCAGCGTTTAAAACATTACGATATAAGTAAACATTGCAATATTTATACATTTTTTCATATTAAAACACTACGTTTTTCAACACTGTAATATGTATGATATTAGAATAAAAACACTATAGCTGCAACTAAGTCATTCTTAGTAGCGCTTAAATATAAAGTTAAACGTAAATGTACACACTTTCAAATTAAAATTCTATAGCTGCCACAAAACCTTCATTAGTAGCGCTTAAAATAATATTAATCAAAATATGTATAAACTTTAACATTAAGTAATATAGCTGAAACTTAATCATCAATAGTTGCGCTTAAAATAATATTCTACAATATATAGATATATATTATATTATAATATATTATATTATATTATATTATATTATATTATATAATATTATATTATATTACATTCTTTATATTATATCGGGGCATCATCTACTAGGAGGACAACTACAATTATTTTTTTAAAAAATGTCACTTCTTGTAGATGATGTCCAGGTCGCCATCCTGACCTCCAGGTCATCGGGGCATCATCATTTACGTAACGAAATAGCCGGAGAAAATTGACGTCATAGAAAGACCGGAGAAAAATTACGTCATAGAAAGACCGGAGAAAAATTACGTAATAGAAAGACCGGAGAAAAATTACGTCACAGAAAGGCCGGAGACTTCGCCTCTTAATTATTATATATATATAGATAGAAGATATAGATATAGATATAGAAGTTGTAAAAGAAGATCAAAATTTATGTATTCTTTTTTTCTAGAAAGTATATATATATATATATGTGTACATGTGTGTGTGTGTGTGTATGTGTGTTTATATATATATATATATATATATACTTACACAATTAAATATTTTTGCTATCATATTGTTATATTTATTGTTTCTTAATTTCAGAAGCAGATGATTGTTCTTTGGATCCCTCAATCTCGACTAGTGCGAAATCTCTTATTCATAAAAGAAGTATTTTAAATGTGAAAGACAATTCGTAAGTATTAATTAATCTATAGGTTGCAGTAAATAATTAATAATTGTTTCATGGCGATAATTAATTTGTGTTTTTTAGAAACAAAAAGGCCAGCATAAATTGGAAACATGCAAAGAAAATTCAAAAAAATTCGATATCATACCTTGTATGTCATTACTGCCAAAAAGAATTTGCATTCAAGGGTAAAACAACCAACATGCTAAAGCATTTAAATAGCCAACATCCATTATTTGTGAACACCAATTTAAGCATCGAGACAGAAACTGCAGCTGACAAAGATGTAAGACCACCACCGTCAAAAATTCAAAAAATCGCTCTTGGTACAAGTAAAACTTCTGTGAGTAGACATTTCGTATCCTATAAGCTAGTTTTAGGTATCATTAACCTTTATGTGCATCATCTCTTCAATTTTTGCTCATAAATAAATTATATAATTTAAAAAATTATAATTTAATACTAGCAACAGATACCTCGCTCGCTAACGCTCACTCGGTTGTATTTTGATCGTGCTTATTTTAGATGAGTATATGTAAAATAGTTACACAGCCTTTTTTCTTTAAAGTTAAATGTGACATTTTATGTTCATTTTTTAAATGAAAAACATTACATTTTTTAAATACACTCACCACCACATGCTTTTGCCCACCCTACACAAAAATCACTAAAGATTAAAAGTTTTATTACTCAGGAGCAAAACATCGTAGCTCAAAAAATCCAACGCCATTCGAAAGAGCAGGTGAAAACCTTTAAAAAATGCTACTGTACAAGTAAAAAAGTTTAAATTTGAGTTTTTTATAAGTATTAAAAAGAGATGAAAAATTGCTAAAAATCATGCCTCTTTTTGATCCGCTGCAGATTTAGTTCCCTTATTCGTAGCTTAAAAAAACCAACGGGGTTTGAAAGGTAATTGTTTTAGCTTTAAAATGATAGAATAACATTAAGCTTAAGAATGCTATATTGTCTACAACTTAATTAAAGGTTTTTTAGTTTTTGATATGCTAAAAAATTGAAAAAAAATTTTTTGTCCAAATCTCGTTTTAACCTGCAGATCTATATTCTGTGAGTAAAATAGCATCTTTTTTCTCTTTGAAGTTTTTCTCTATCTCTCTTTTTCTTTGAAATATTCCCATTTCCAAAAAAAAGCGTGTTTTTTCACAAAAAATGCGCTAACATCGGTAAAAAGTGGGTTAAAAAAACGTCCGACCCCTCATTTTAAAGCTAAAACAATTACCTTTCAAACCCCGTTGGTTTTTTTAAGCTACGAATAAGGGAACTAAATCTGCAGCGGATCAAAAAGAGGCATGATTTTAGCAATTTTTCATCTCTTTTTAATACTTATAAAAAACTCAAATTTAAACTTTTTTACTTGTACAGTAGCATTTTTTAAAGGTTTTCACCTGCTCTTTCGAATGGCGTTGGATTTTTTGAGCTACGATGTTTTGCTCCTGAGTAATAAAACTTTTAATCTTTAGTGATTTTTGCGTAGGGTGGGCAAAAGCATGTGGTGGTGAGTGTAATTAGTAAACCAATTGGGTTTATCAAGGCAGAAATTGCATTTTTATAGATACACCAAATTCGCTGTGTAAAGTTGAAGTTTATATGCATATAAATTTAAATTTTCTTGGATTAAAGCCCTTCGACAACTTTTATCCTGCAAGGAGTTTTTTGTATTTGCACCTGTTTTAAGCCTATTTTTGATAATAGTTTAATATTTTACTTAATGAATGTGTTAAAAATCATCAAAAAAGAATATTTTTTATAATATATTTTATAAACATGCCATTTCACATATTATTTTATAAAAATTACAAAAATATTTTTATAACCGTACTCTACCCTTAACACCAACAATGACAATTTGCGCATTGCGAAGAGGATTATGGTATAATTAATGTAGTGACTGAGATGTCGTTTTTGTAAAAAAAAATTGAGAAATAAACAAAATATGATAGTTAACTACCAAAGTTTTAAAATTAATCAAAATTTCTTTAAAATTACATGTAACTACTATTGTACAGACGATTGAAAAGAGTGTGAGAACTCGATATATTTTGTGTCGACTTTCCAATATTTGGTTTTTTAAAAGAGGTTATAGATTAAAAAAAACATCAAAGACAGAACTGAAAATAAAGTTCAACTGAAAACTTGATCATCTAATGACTATCAATTATTTCGTGACATTCAAAGAATCCGTCAAATGTCAATCATTCGTGAGATTTCGACTCCATTTCATCATTATTGCAGGGGTCCTTTATAGTATATGAGCGGGCAATCGTTTCAAAAAGGCGTCTCGAATCTTGATCTCGCGTAGACGAATTGAAAAGATGTGAGAACTCCATATGTTTTGTGTCGACTTTCCAATGTTTTCGTTTTATTTGATAATTTTAAATAACTATTTATAGATTATTGGATGAGAGTGAGGCTCTTGGATAGTGTATTTGATGAAAACCTGATGTCGTTTCTGCAGACCAAGACATGTTGTACTGAAGTCATTTAGATTTTTCGTGTATAGTTATAACACACGCTCCGTAAAATATATTTATGCTTCCAGCGTTAGCCAACATATGAATATTGTATTCGACTCCTACGGCGAGGATGTGCTGGTAAGGTATACATTTCAAGAATCATATATTTTTTCAATGCATGATCCATTTAATAGTAACATAATAAGGGCTCTGTAACAGTGTAAGTTAAGGAAAGAAAAGTATACTGTTCAATTTTGACGCTAATAATGATAGAATTAAATACAGAAAGAAAGTAAATATGACAAAGAGTAAAAAATAAGTATATATATATATTGTGTCTGTGTAAAAATAATCATTATAGGTTATTATAAAGAAGGTGTGTGTGCGTGTGAAAGAAAGTGAAATATGTCCATATATTTAATATATTTAAAATGCACACACATAAAATAATTTCCATTTGCGGGGATATCGTAATTTTAAATAAATTGATGTAATATAATGTGTTTACAGAGTACATAAAATATAAGCATGTTATATACTCTCATAAATTATATTTTTCTTTAATGGCGGTGGTAACATTTTTTATAAAGTGGTATATAATACTGTCGTTGTGTTATATATGGTTTTAATTTGTATGTGAATGTAGTATTATTTCAAAGTGATGGTTTTTATAATGCATATTTAAAAATTTTGGTATTTAATAGAATCTGTATAGTAATTGTTATTATAAATTGAGTGTTATGAAAATTATTTTTTACGCACGTTGGGTGAGTGATTGTATCTAAATGGCGGCTCTGTCGAAATATTTTATACATGATATAAGCAAATATAATTCTAATTGTAAAATTTTAACAAATTTAAGTTTTTAAATAATAATTTAAATACCTGTTTATACGTTATTATAAGAATTAAACTTTCGGTCGTTGTATTTTGGGAAACTCTGATTCTTTTTTGAAGTCTGTAAGTTTTGTCGAACGGCAGGCTATTATCAATTATTTTGCATATTTATTTTAATGATTCAGTAGTAGTAATATTTCAATGGATTTTTCTTATATTTCATTGTTTTATTTATTATAACTAATGTAATGATTTGTCATTTACAATATGATATGTTGCAGCCGATTTTCAATTGTATTTTAATGATTTTCAGCGCAAACAATTATTAATTATTTTGCATATTCACTTTAATCATTCAATAGTTGTAATATTTTAATGTTTTTTTTCATACTTCCTTTTTTATTTATTTATAAAATTTAAATAAAATGTGTATAAATTTTCGTCTACACATTTACAATACTTTTTAAACACTATATTGTTAGTGTAAATTTTGTGTTTATTTTTAATGTATCATTCTCTATTTTTGCATTGTTTAACAGTAATATTTTTAAATTTTTTCTACTTTTAGCTCTTGAAAGAGCTACGTATAATTGACCATGGCTAAAAATTGGAGATGGTAAATTGATACCAACTTGTTTGTATGACTGTCCTTGTGATCTGTTAATAGTCATTGCAAAACCTAATCGAATGGGAAATTGTTTTCTGCGCATGTTGAATGGTATATCTTCTTTAGATGGCGACAAAGTGATTCTTGGTATTAAAACTAATTTTCCAATTTTTTTTCCGCTTATAATTTCTGCTTTAATTAAATGTTTCATAAGTTTTGTTACTAATAATCTTGTTCCATTACAAAGACCTTCATTCACATTTAAATTGTTAGAAGAATTACTATTGCACCTACTTTTAATTGTAATTTATGTAGAGGAAGTCCATTAGGTGTAGGGGAATTAAGAAATTCTGTAGGTAACATGACATCTAAGTTTTCTCCATTATCATCTTCTGCTGTATCTACACTTAAGTATTCAATAATTTGCCCTTCCATTATAGCCAAAATTTTATTATTTATTTCAATTACGTCATTGTCATTCAATTACGTACTGTTTTCCCGTCATGTAATAAATATGCTGCAATCCCTGTCCAAGCAACACATAAAAATGAAATGTTTGAGAATTTAAGACAGTCTATTAGAACATTAAGTAAACAGCTTTTCTCACTTCCTCCTGGTGCATCAATAAAAAAGCTTTTTTTGTCTTCAATTTTTAAATGTTGCACGATGGTATCGAAAATGTCTTTGGTACGATTTTTAAAGAATTTACTTTGACGTTTATTTCAGTAAATGTGCAACTTTTGTTATGTGTTGTTGATTTATCAGCATAATCTTCTATAAATGTAGATATAACGGGTAAATTAAAATTATTTAAAAAATATCCATTCAATTGTAGGTTCTTATCAATAATGTTTAATGCTAGGTTTTCATCAGCATTTTGTTCATATTTTGGGTGGTAAAAAAAGTGTTTCTATTTTTCGTACAAATCTCTTGCATTAATAGGATTGTGAAAAATACAAATATATGCAAATAATTCACAAAGAGCAGTAGCAAAGTGTAATTGTGTTGCTTCTTCCAAACATCTGTCCCATTCTTTATCTTCATTAACCAAATGTCTAGCTATAGAAGCTTCATAAAATGTAGAATAAATTATATCATCAACAATACGTAAATCCTGAAATGATGATACTCCTTTGACATGTAAAAGTAATAATCTTATTAAATATCGTTTTCGATCCTTTGGATTTACTAAATACATTCTGCTTAATACAGGTTTTTTTTGTTTTTTTTCTTTTATTCCATGTTTTTGAATTATTATCAACTACATAATTTAATGGTATTTCGGAATATAAATAATTTCGTGCATCAGAATCGATTTGATTTAATTTTAAGTATGTTGTTAATGTCGTTTCTACATTTTTTTTAAATTTCTGTTTCTTTTCCTTCTTTAAAATACACTTCTTGTTCATCTTCATTGTGAATAGCTAATCTTATTATGGTATGTGAAAGTTCGTGTGGAGGGTATTCTAATAGTATTATATTCATTGCTTTCAATATCTTCATCATGAGTTAAATTAGAACTGTCTTTTGATCTGATACCTGTGTCACGTATTTCTATGTTCGCACAGTCATGTCCTTTATAACACTATTTAAATAAGTATTTTATACATTGGACTGTTGAGCATACTTCGACATTAATGTGACAATTAAATTTTAACAATAAATAAAGATAATACGAAATAACAAACCGATTATCAGCTATTCTATTGTGGTATTTACCTTTATAATTGATTTTTTTGATAACATTTCTTCTTATATATAATGGATATCCTGATGAATTAAAAGTTGTTTTGTTATTAAATTTTTTTGGAAAATTTTTCGTACATTTTTTTGTGTCTTTACTCATGCAAAGTAAACTCATGTTTTGCTCTCCACAGGGTCCATGAATCATAAACTGTTTTACAATATTATACAACCGTGGATAGATATCTTCGTTTGGAATTTTTGCGTTTATGAGTTCATCTACTTTTTCGGGAGTATTAATTTTATAATTTTTATTTAAAAATTATAGCATATGCATGTGAGGAAGTCCACGTTTTTGAAATTCGATAACATAAGTGTAGGCGATACAATTTCCTAAAACACCTTTCTTAAGTACCAATTCTTTAAATTCTTTTATTTTTTGATGAAATACCTTAAATACTAAATCTGGTCTATCAATTACAGTTTCATATTTTTTTAAATGTTCAGTTATTTCTTTTCAGTTTGGATTACATGTCATTGTTATAAATAAGTCAGGTTTTCCGTAACGATTTACTATACTCATTGAGTACAATGTAATTTTGTTTTAGGAATCTTGAACTTCCAACAAAATTTGATGGCAAAATAAACATTTTTCCAATTTTATATTTTCAGATTCCTTTTTCTTGTGTAAATAATCCATTACGCCTTTATAATAATCGCTTCTTAAAATATCTTGGTTTTTCTTTACAAAATATAATCTTGATTGTTCAACTTTTACAAATGCATCAATTGTAAACTGTTGAGAAACTTTTCCCATATTAAGGTATGGATTAAATCCATTTCTCATAGAAAGTCTGTAATTATAAAATTGCAAACATGAAATATTGTTTTTCTTATATTTGCATTTCATATTAGGCATCCATCCATATCCTCCATTTGGATAAATAAGTGGGTATGTCATTGGATCAGTGTGTTTACTTATTAAAGGAATACTAATTGGATTGTCATATTTTGAATATATAACTATATCCCGCTCTGAAGTAGGCAGTCCATTTTTTCCTACAAATACCATTGCAACTTCATTACAAGTAGCTTCATTATATATATATTTTTATCTAATTTTTCTTCTAATATTCTAATTTTTCTTTTTCTACCTCATACATCATTTTATAAGCTTTAGCATAAGGATTAACATTTCTAATTAAGCTATCTAATTTACTTGACAATTCTAATTTTGTATCGAAATTATTTTTAAAACTTTTTCTTTCAGCTGCAGCTAATTCATTATCTAGAACATACAATTGCCCATATTTTCGAGCTTCATTTTCATTTGGATGTAAAGCAAAAACATTGTGATATATTTGACCACATATTCTAAGAATTTGTGGTCCACTACCAGATAACTTATCAAAATTAGCTCCAAAGCTTGCAAAAGCTAACGCATTATTATATAGCCGAATATTTTTGCGAAAATTAATACTATCTTCCGATATTCCTGTAGCTAATTGCTTTAATTCTTCCGGATAGGGAGGCATTTTCGGTAAGTCTACGTTTCCTTTGTGACAATAATTAGAAAATTCTTTACCTAGTGTATATTCAAAAACAAAATGTTTAGTATCACAATTATTTGCATATATTTGCATATATTTGTATTTTTCACAATCCTATTAATGCAAGAGATTTGTACGAAAAATAGAAACACTTTTTTACCACCCAAAATATGAACAAAATGCTGATAAAAACCTAGCATTAAACATTATTGATAAGAACCTACAATTGAATGGATATTCTTTAAATAATTTTAATTTACCCGTTATATCTACATTTATAGAAGATTATGCTGATAAATCAACAACACATAACAAAAGTTGCACATTTACTGAAATAAACGTCAAAGTAAATTCTTTAAAAAATCATAACAAAGACATTTTCGATACTATCGTGCAACATTTAAAAATTGAAGACAAAAAAAGCTTTTTTATTGATGGACCAGGAGGAAGTGGGAAAAGCTGTTTACTTAATGTTCTAATAGACTATCTTAAATTCTCAAACATTTCATTTTTATATGTTGCTTGGACAGGGATTGCAGCAAATTTATTGCATAACGGGAAAACAGTACACACAACATTTAAACTACCACTTAATATCACAGAATGTACTATATGTAATATAGAAGTTCAAATTATAATATGGGATGAAATATCTGTGACATCGAAATATGCTTTTGAAGCAGTCAATCGCCTATTTCAAGATATATGTAATAATAAAAAAATATTTGGTGGTAAAATGTTGGTTGTTTCAGGCGATTTCAGGCAAACATTACCAGTTATACGACATGGTAGTCGTTTTGAAGTTATTGAAAATTCAGTTAAAAACAGTTACTTATGGCCGAATTTTATACGTATGACACTAAATGAAAATCTTCGAGTGACAGATAATGACAATTATTTTAGACAATGGTTATTAAATGTAGGTGAAGGTAAACGTTTAAATATGTATGAAGAAGAAAATGAACTGCTTGAAATCCCTCTTGATTTAATAACAAAAGAAAATGATATCATTGCAGAAATTTTTGGAAACGAAATAAAAATAAATGATAAAGATTTAAATGATAAAGTTATATTAGCCTTCACCAACAACGACGTAATTGAAATAAATAATAAAATTTTGGCTATAATGGAAGGGCAAAGTATTGAATACTTAAGTGTAGATACAGCAGAAGATGATAATGGAGAAAACTTAGATGTCATGTTACCTACAGAATTTCTTAATTCCCTTACACCTAATGGACTTCCTCTACATAAATTACAATTAAAAGTAGGTGCAATAGTAATTCTTCTAAGAAATTTAAATGTGAATGAAGGTCTTTGTAATGGAACAAGATTATTAGTAACAAAACTTATGAAACATTTAATTAAAGCAGAAATTATAAGCGGAAAAAAAAATTGGAAAATTAGTTTTAATATCAAGAATCACTTTGTCACCATCTAAAGAAGATATACCATTCAACATGCGCAGAAAACAATTTCCCATTCGATTAGGTTTTGCAATGACTATTAACAAATCACAAGGACAGTCATACAAACAAGTTCGTATCTATTTACCATCTCCAATTTTTAGCCATGGTCAATTATACGTAGCTCTTTCAAGATCTAAAAGTAGCAAAAATTTAAAAATATTACTGTTAAACAATCCAAGAATAGAAAATGATACATTAAAAAATAAACACAAAATTTACACTAACAATATAGTGTTTAAAAAAGTATTGTAAATGTGTAGACGAAAATTTATACACATTTTATATAAATTTTATAAATAAATAAAAATGGAAGTATGAAAAAAAATATTAAAATATTACAACTATTGAATGATTAAAGTGAATATGCAAAATAATTAATAATTGTTTGCGCTGAAAATCATTAAAATACAATTGAAAATCGGCTGCAACATATCATATTGTAAATGACAAATCATTACATTAGTTATAATAAATAAAAAAAATGAAATATAAGAAAAATCCATTGAAATATTACTACTACTGAATCATTAAAATAAATATGTAAAATAATTGATAATAGCCTGCCGTTCGACAAAACTTACAGACTTCAAAAAAGAATCAGAGTTTCCCAAAATACAACGACCGAAAGTTTAATTCTTATAATAACGTATAAACAGGTATTTAAAATAATTATTTAAAAACTTAAATTTGTTAAAATTTTACAATTAGAATTATATTTGCATATATCATGTATAAAATGTTTTGACAGAGCCGCCATTTAGATACAATCACTCACCCAATGTGCGTAAAAAATGATTTTCATAACACTCAATTTTATAATAACAATTACTATACAGATTCTATTAAATACCAAAATTTTTAAATATGCATTATAAAAACCATTACTTTGAAATAATACTACATTCACATACAAATTAAAACCATATATAACACAACGACAGTATTATATACCACTTTATAAAAAATGTTATCACCGCCATTAAAGAAAAATATAATTTATGAGAGTATATAACATGTTTATATTTTATGTATTCTGTAAACACATTATATTACATCAATTTATTTAAAATTACGATACCCCCCCTAATGGAAATTATTTTATGTGTGTGCATTTTAAATATATTAAATATATGGACATATTTCACTTTCTTTCACACGCACACACACCTTCTTTATAATAACCTATAATGATTATTTTTACACAGACACAATATATATATATACTTATTTTTTACTCTTTGTCATATTTACTTTCTTTCTGTATTTAATTCTATCATTATTAGCGTCAAAATTGAACAGTATACTTTTCTTTCCTTAACTTACACTGTTACAGAGCCCTTATTATGTTACTATTAAATGGATCATGCATTGAAAAAATATATGATTCTTGAAATGTATACCTTACCAGCACATCCTCGCCGTAGGAGTCGAATACAATATTCATATGTTGGCTAACGCTGGAAGCATTAATATATTTTACGGAGCGTGTGTTATAACTATACACGAAAAATCTAAATGACTTCAGTACAACATGTCTTGGTCTGCAGAAACGACATCAGGTTTTCATCAAATACACTATCCAAGAGCCTCACTCTCATCCAATAATCTATAAATAGTTATTTAAAATTATCAAATAAAACGAAAACATTGGAAAGTCGACACAAAACATATGGAGTTCTCACATCTTTTCAATTCATCTACGCGAGATCAAGATTCGAGACGCCTTTTTGAAACGATTGCCCGCTCATATACTATAAAGGACCCCTGCAATAATGATGAAAATGGAGTCGAAATCTCACGAATGATTGACATTTGACGGATTCTTTGAATGTCACGAAATAATTGATAGTCATTAGATGATCAAGTTTTCAGTTGAACTTTATTTTCAGTTCTGTCTTTGATGTTTTTTTTAATCTATAACCTCTTTTAAAAAACCAAAATATTGGAAAGTCGACACAAAATATATCGAGTTCTCACACTCTTTTCAATCGTCTGTACAATAGTAGTTACATGTAATTTTAAAGAAATTTTGATTAATTTTAAAACTTTGGTAGTTAACTATCATATTTTGTTTATTTCTCAATTTTTTTTACAAAAACGACATCTCAGTCACCACATTAATTATACCATAATCCTCTTCGCAATGCGCAAATTGTCATTGTTGGTGTTAAGGGTAGAGTACGGTTATAAAAATATTTTTGTAATTTTTATAAAATATTATGTAAAATGGCATGTTTATAAAATATATTATAAAAAATATTCTTTTTTGATGATTTTTAACACATTCATTAAGTAAAATATTAAAATATTATCAAAAATAGGCTTAAAACAGGTGCAAATACAAAAAACTCCTTGCAGGATAAAAGTTGTCGAAGGGCTTTAATCCAAGAAAATTTAAATTTATATGCATATAAACTTCAACTTTACACAGCGAATTTGGTGTATCTATAAAAATGCAATTTCTGCCTTGATAAACCCAATTAGTTTACTAATTATTTAAAAAATGTAATGTTTTTCATTTAAAAAATGAACATAAAAATGTCACATTTAACTTTAAAGAAAAAAGGCTGTGTAACTATTTTACATATACTCATCTAAAATAAGCACGATCAAAATACAACTGAGTGAGCGTTAGCGAGCGAGGTATCTGTTGCTTTTTCATTAAAATACGTTTATTTAATTCTTTATAATTTATACCTTTTTTGGTATTAATTGGTTTATCATATACGTTAAAAAATTTTCCTTCATCAATTTTTAATTTTTTAAGCAATATGATTGGTATTTCCATGTCTTTGTCATTTTTCATACATATGCGTCTTTTTAAATTTTTTTGTAAATGGTTTTATACTAATTTATCGATATCATTTTTTCTACTTTCGTTTAATATTTTTCCATTTAATTTTTTCTTTTCATTTTTTTTATATTGATCAGTATTTTCATTATAATAAATATGTTGTTTTTGTAATGCTTCTATTTCTCGTTCATTTTTTATTTCGTCACGATTTTTTTTTGTCTTTTCATCATGGTTTGCTGTTTTCTCTTTATTTTTTTTTCTTCTATTTTGTCGTCATTACTATTTTTACTTTTCACATAAGCTTCTTTTTTTCGTAATGCTTCTTTTTCTCGTTCATTTTTTATTTCGTCACCATTCATTTTTTGTCTTTTCATCATGGTTTGCTGTTTTCTCTTTATTTTTTTTTCTTCGATTTTGCCGTCGTTGCTATTTTTATTATTTACATAAGCTTCTTTTTTCGTAATGCTTCTTTTTCTCGTTCATTTTTTATTTCGTCACTATTTATTTTTGTCTTTTCATCATGGTTTGCTTTTTTCTCTTTATTTTTTTGCTTCTATTTTGACGTCATTACTATCTTTACTCCTCATATAAGCTTCTTTTTTATGCAACGCTTCTTTTTCTCGTTCATTTTTTATATCGATACAGCTAATTGTTTGCCTTTTTATCATAGTTTGCTGTTTTATTTTTAGCTGTTTTATTTCTATATCATTAAATTGTTTATTTTTATTTTTTTGATAAAATGAACTATAAGTTGGTATTTCATAGTCTATTTCCATTGCGGTAATAGAATCAACGGAAATGATTTTATCTTTATTATATAAATTCATTATTGTTTGTTGTTCAGAATTAAATTTCTGTTGAAAATTTTATTCTATTATTTTTATTTCTGCTACATTGAAATTCAATTTTTTTTTCATCAATTCAACAAATATGAATCATGTATCTTTTGATTGGTATTGTTGAAATATTATAGTTTATATTTTGTAAAATTGGAAACATCGTAATACTACGTGTTTCGTATATTTTTAGTAAATGTGAACGCATTTGGGAAATATCATAGTTTAATCTGCATGGGCATAAATTAAATACAATAGAGACAGCAAAAGCTGTCGCGAAAATTCCACAATCATAACTATTGGTTTGAAATTGCACTGTTTCAAAAACAATTTTTAATTGTTGACTATCTGGAAATAATCTGTTGATGTATACTTTATGTTCATTTTGCAAATATTTAGCATTTAAACTATCATAAATGTGTATCGTTCTATTATTGTAATACATACAAATACAATGACCTTTTTCATATTGTCCAGAAAATAACAATTGAATGTATTCATTATTCATTTGAACTGAGTTAATATTATATTGTTTTGAACTAAAAGAGTTGTTTGCATATTGAATGGTGTACATGATTTAAGGATGTTTTTAAATTCTAATATGTGTTCATCATTTAACATTGAAGCATCGTCGCTATATGGTTCAATCGTTTTTACAACTAATATTTTTATTTCCGTCAAACCCATTATAAAAATGGTTTATTTTACAAAATGATTCACAATTATAAAAATAATATTAATAATTTGTTTCAATTGTTTAATAATAATTATAATTTTGTTTATTTTTCTAAACGATTATTTTAAATTTTTTATTAATATTTTTTTGTAAAGCTGAAAAAAATAAAATATAAATTATTAGAAAACAGTGTTTATAAGAAAGTAGCTTCAATGTAATGAATGAAATATAGTTAATATAAATTTAATATTTTATAAATACTAATATTATACATACCCTAGTGGAAATACATTTTCGATGAAAATGCTCCAAAGTATGCTAAAAGTGGGCCAACTTGCGCCAAAAGTGGGCCGATGTTTACCAACATTGAAATATTTGGAACATTTTTCCAGTTTTGGCAAACTTTAGCCCACTTTTGGCCAATTTAGGAACATTTTGTATTGATTATGGAATACATTTTTCAACCAGTAAAAAATTGTTGTTCACATGCAATTTCTTAAATTAAGGCGCACTTAATTGCGTTGCTAATATTTAATATTGCAATAATAATATGTTGTAAATAATATGTTGTAATAATCTTTTCTGTAAATGGGCCAACATTTAAAGAATCTGGGCCAACCTTTACACAAAGAGGGCCAAACTTTCCATCTAATGGGCCAATATTTGCACAAATTCTTTGCTAGTAGTTTGACACTCATAATTCCAATAAATGCAGCGCTGAATAAAAAAAAACAAAGGGCAGCAGCATTCCAATGAATGCAGCGCTGAATAAAAATAACAAACGGCAGTAGCATTCCAATTAATATTATATCAATAAAATATTATATATCTAATGGCATTCCATACGATTAAAGTCACAAGATATATTATAAAATTATCTAATTTTCATTTTAAATTATTATTGTTTGAAATATAATAAGTCTTTTTGTATTTCAGTATCCTGATTAGTTTATTAAGACTATCGAAATAATCAAAAAAGCAGTAGTATTTCTTAATGATTAAGTTAAAAGGTATAGTTTTGACTTTGTCAATTTATTTATAATTAATAATAAAAATGTTTTTGTTACAGATATAACATATATAATATCAATAATATCTGACAATATGCATATTGGATATAAATCTTCTAAATGGCATTTTAAAAACAGTAATATTTATTTGAATATTTTATCTAATGTTTAATTAATTATACATTTAATATTTAATGATATGATTTAATTTTTCTGTTAAAGATGATTTCGATGAATACTTGCTGAATTTATAAATTATATAAACAATAAAAACGATATATTGAAAAAAATATATCTTATGAAATATACAAGTGAATAGAGTACAATTCTAACATAATAATTGTAATTTAATTTGATAACATAATAATTGTAATTTGAAATTTTTGCAAAAATAAGTTTGTAAAATAAACAATAAAAATTAATTTGATTTATTGTATGTTCCAGTGTTGAAATTTTATTAATTTTAATTACGTAATCAAATATTATTTTAATTATTGTTATTAAGATAATTTTCTGGTAATAATATCGACATAGTAGTTGATATCTATTTGTTTAAAAGAACTATAAGGCCCAAAAATGTAAGGCCCAAAATTTATAAGGCCCATAAATTTATAAGGCCCTAAATTTATAAGGCCCAAAAATGTAAGGCCCAAAATTTATAAGGCCCAAAAATGTAAGTCCCAAAATTTATAAGGCCCAAAAATGTAAGGTCCAAATTTATAAGGCCCAAAAATGTAAGGCCCAAAATTTATGAGGACAAAAATGTAAGGCTCAAAATGTAAGGCCTAAAATTGTAAAGTCCAATTAAAATAAAACTTTACAATTCCGTTGCCAATAATGTAAGGCCCAAAATTTATAAGGCCCAAAAATGTAAGGTCCAAAAAATGTAAGGTCCAAAAAATGTAAGGCCCAAAAGTGTAAAGTCCAATTAAAATGAAACTTTGAAACTATAAAAATGCATTTTTAAATAACCGGAGAACCGGAGAACCGGAGACCAAAAGTCGATCCACTTTAATATAATATAAGATTTTTAGGATTCTTCACCTGTTGGACGTACTACCATTAAAGAAGCTTTTAATATTGTAAATTCTTACAAAAGTGTGATTGAATTGGGTTTCAGCTGGTGGATCTGCTTCTGATAGAATTACGAATGCCATAATTTTCATGATCTGTAAAGATCTACTCCATTTAACAACAGTTCAAAATAAAGGATTTTTAACTTTATTAAAAATTTTGGCTCCTCTATATAAGGTACCTAGTAGAAGTACTATAACTAGGAAATTATAGTCGAAACATGGATTACTAAAAGATAAGTTTACTTCTGAACTTACAACCAAACAGTATTATTGTGTGATGTGTGACAATTGGTCTGATTGCACTAATCAGAGTTACCTAGGTATCACCATCCACTATTTGGATGACGATTTAAAACTGAAAAATGGCTGCTTTGGGTGCATTCTACTATACGAACGCCATACTGCAGATTACTTAAAAAGAAGCTTGTTAGAGACGTTTGAAGAATTTAATGTGGATTTAAGCAAAATTTCAGCCATAATAACTAATGGAGAGGCAGCTATAAAAAAGGCTGCATTAGAAATTGTTGGAAAGAATAAACACCTTGTGTGCATAGCCCACACAATGTCCCACGTAATACCAGACTCTTTGAATAATTTAATGCAATTGATAGCAATTATTGACAAAGTAAAGTCGATAGTGACTTTAATTCGTTGAAGCATTCCGGCCACAAATAAATTGAAAGAAATGCAAGAAAAAGAGGGGATAGCTGAAGGCGATACTCTGAAACTTCTTCAAGATGTGCCGACTCGCTGGACATCTAAAGTCGATATGATTGGAAGCTATTTGGAAGTTGCGAAGTATATTCACCTGTCAATGTCTGAGTGCTATCATCCCATCGATGTGCTTAGTGTTAATGAAACAAAGGTGCTTAAAGATGCTTTTAAAGTAATGAGTCCTATAAGAGCTGTTATTACGGAATTGAGCGGCGATTTGTATCCAATGTGCAGCCTAGTTATTCCAATTATTAACTGTTTGAGGACAAAAATTAGCAATCTTGCTTTAGACTCTGAAATTGGAAACCTCTTTAAGAGAAATTTTGAATCGTCACTGTCTATACAATTTAAATTTATTGAAAAAATTCCTATATTGGCTGTGGGAACTATTCTTGATCCACGCTTCAAAAAAGTTCATTTTTCTGATCCATTGAATGTTGCGTGGGCAATCAACCAAATAAATGAAAAATTAAAATCAGGCAGTGAAGACACACCTGTTCTTGCTTTAGAAAGGCCAAATGAAAATTTATTAGACAGCATCTGGGATTTCCACGACCAGATAATATTGGAAGAAAATAATTACACCACACCTCCTTCAAGGCGTGAAGGTGAGAAGCATTTGGATTTAGAGCAGTATTTAAAATTAAAGAAAATAAATCAAAAAGATGACTTTTTAAGTTATTGGAAAAGCATCCAAACGACATTTCCATTACTGAGCGACGTTACTTTCTCGCACCTATCAATAATAGGCACGATAGTGCCTTCGGAAAGACTTTTTTCTAGAGCAGGACTCATAAAACGCGATAACCGCAATAAATTGTCGGGTATACACATAAACATGTTAATGTTTTTAAGTTCACTGCATGCCGAGTACTGGGATTTATTTTAATTATTTTTAATTTAATAATTTTATAATTCTTTGTGAATTTTTGTATGCGAGAAGCGTAAATGTAAAATGGAAATAATTTTTGTATGTCTGCTTGTATGAAATACATTAACTTATAAATCTTGTTTTATTATAAAACTTATTAACTGTTTTTCTGATGTCCTACATTTATCTTAACCTTAAAAAAATGTAATTTGTACATATAATAATTGTTTTCTATTTTTATATTTCAGGTTTATAGTGTCCTGTTTCAGTCATATAATGTTACAGGTAATGATAGTATGTCTGAATTTGCTGCCAATTGAAATCATAGAAATAAATTTATAAAATATATGAACTTTTATGAATAAAAGAATTAATAAACTTAAATTTTTTATTACCCGCTTAATTCTCTTAATAATAGATATGCTTGTACGTTTCAAGCAACTTTAATCTCATATTTAAGTTATTAATGGTTTAATGTACTAAATTCTAAAATATATTACAATGTTGCGATTCTTCGATTATATTTTTAAATAATCGATTCTTGAGAAGATTTTTTAAATCTCATTCTATAGGATCGATACTTTTTTGGAGAATCGAACATAATAATAAAGATAAACCTTACTATTTAACTAAAGCAAATCAAAAGAAAATTGTCAGAATAATTTTGAATATTTCGCCACCTGACTTTATCTGTAGAACGCCAAGATCTTTGAAACATTTAAATTATTTCACAGCAAAAGAAATTCGGGATTATCTTCTTTACTACTTTCCAATCGTATTGAAAGATGTTTTGTCAAGAAAATACTACGAGCATTTTTATTATTATTTTACGGTATAAGAATTTTATTGCTATCTAACATTCCTTTATGGGTATGGTCTACGCTCCCGTTTGAAGGTGCGAATGGGTACTTCAATAAAATAAATCATGGTCAAAATAAAGTAGACGTTGAAATTATATTTACAATTAAAATACTGAATGTGTTTTACATTTTACGAAACAAGGTCACACCAAACGTTCTTGAACAATATTCTACTGTACAAGTGATTGGAGCAATTAAAAAAGTTGAATTAAATTTACACGAAATCGAAGGTTTACATGAATTAGTTGCTTCAAACACTATTAGCATTAATAATAACAATATACTGGCTTATAAAAGACTGCAGAAAAACAACGAAATATTTACTTCGCAGATTTATCTGCGACAAAAGAAGCGAAATAATTCCGTAAAGTTGGAATAAAATGCGTAATTTTGGAAGAATTAAATGTTTTATTTATGCAAATGATAATATTTACGCTTTCGTTCAAGAATTAGTTCGCAATTATGTACAACTGCATTTCATTCATATACAAATAAAAGTAAATCTGCATCAAATAATAATACCAGTGCGACTAACCTTCAATTACTTAGCGATACCTATAAATCAAATAGATGGAAAGTTATTGTATATTAATAATTATATATGTTTACCACCAAATTTGTATGAAAAAAAATTGTAACTTAAATATATATTCACGAAATTGATTACTTCTTAAATAAAAGTGGAAAACATTTATTAACACGTTTTATTCTATGATGAAGATATATAAAGACACTTTGACGTTATTTTACAATGTAGTAGAATTGAAACGTATACATCGTTTTTACGAAGTGCCTGAAGAGGTCTGCAAACCGGCGGACGAAACGTTGCATGATATTTTAAATTGAGAATAAGAGTTTTTTTATTCCTTGTTTAACTTGGTTTGACCCTAAAAAATAATTAATATATCAACCTAACACAGGTCAAAATAAAACTACGATTAGTACTTTTTAAGTGTATACATAGCAGGTAGATAAAAACTAAAGCGCAAGTTTACTGTCAACAACTAAGAAGTACAAATAAAAAAGTTATTTAAAAAATTCAAAAAAGTCCCTGCTAAAATTAAAATACTCTATCCTATATGTCCTTAAGGGTTGCTTTATTTCTCTCACAGAAGTGCATAAAGTGTCTTTTTAATTCCAAGGGGTAAAATAGTATGTTGTGTACGAGTCGAAAGGGAGCAAGCATAAGCCAGAAGCGAGTGCGTTTTCTAAGCAAAGACGAGTACTGCAATCACAAGTTAAAGAAAGTTTACTGAGCTGTTGATGTACGCTATATTTTATGTGACAAATGCATAATTTTGAGTATATTTACCGAGAACCACGACTTACTACTGCTAAACATATAAATAATTGCCTATATAGGAATAATGATTCATTAGTGGTACTCTAGCGGAAAAAAGTAAATACTAATAATTGCAAGAAATAATTAGTAATTGTTAATAACAATTATTAGTTATAAGCACAAAAATAGAAGGTCAGGTAATAGCAAATAATTGCAAATAATTATTACTAACACAAAGTAACTGCTAATATTTGATGATAATTGCTAATAATTTTCATAATATTTGTTGAATTTTGTATTATACTTTTTAAAAAATGCTAATAACTGCATATCCCGGTTGAAAGTAACCAATAAAATCCAATGAAAATTCTTTACAAATTTCGTTGGTTGATACTGTAATGAAACTGATGTTGTTAGAAGATAAAGGTTTTTTCTGGCATATTAATTATTGGAACATTATAGTTATTGTAAGATATAGTATTTTGTTGGATTTTCCTTATTAATATTACATGAGACCGTATAAGTAAAATCAGTAGAAATTTTGTTCAGAAACAATACAATGTTTCTAGTTGCAAATTCTTGGGATTTTACAAGAAAAAACTTAAACAAAATTTTGTTTACTACAAAAATCGATAACAAGGAATTTATTGGATGTCACAAGTATTTCCTGGTGCAAAAACTAGTAACATCTGATTTAAATATAATTTCATTGTATTTTATAAGCAAAAACTAGTTATATGATTTCGTACATTATTTGGTTTTTCTGACGCACAGATATTTGGTATTACATACGTAAATACCAGTTTAAATAAACAAACACTAAATTGTTCAAGTTCAAAATTGTTCGGTTTATATAAGAAATAGCTTATGAAATGTTTAAGAAATTTATATGTTCACATCATGTTTAAGTCAATGTCTATAAAATGGGATTTTATATGTAAATTCAGTTATACATTTTTTAACTTGTAGAATACGGTTTATTGGATAATATTGCGTTTTACCAACCAAGATATATTTACCGGTCGATATTATGATTTACAAGCATAATTAAAACCTCTTTATATTTGGAACATTTTTATTGGTTCCAATTATGAAATTCAGTTATAAATTATATTGATTTTTATAAGGTTATTTTCCTTTATTATAAATATAAATATGAGGTATTACATTCTAATTATATTATAATTTTAAGCTATTCAGAACATAATCTTTAATACATATACTTGTAATCCAATACGCGTATATAGTGTTGTAAGTATTATTTTATCAAATTAATCATTTTTCATTATAGGTTAAAAAAAGATTATGTTTACCCAGAAAATCTTAGCTAACATTACTTTTTTAATTTATTAATTTGTTACAAAGTAAATACTTAACTTTGAATTTGGGTCGAATTTTTCATATTCACGATTTAACATCGGTACAGCTCGGCATAGCGTAGCGCGGTCTTATATGTACATTATCTCTTATAAAGAAGATCTGTCAAGTCTTCAAAATTTCCTTATGAAAAATTTTTGAACAAACGTAAACCGATCCATGCGGAAATTATAATAGCTAAAAGAAATAACTAAAAATGGTAAAAAATAATAGTTAGAAAAGTTTATATGTTGTCCAAATTTTGGCCTTTATAAGTTTGTCTAAAAGATACTAATTTTTATTTGTACAAAAGAAGAAATATTTATATGTAAAAAAAAATAACTGACAATAACCAAAACTAAAAGTTTTAGTAATAAGTATTACAAAAAATTTTAATGCTACTATTTGCTATTTCATACAACGTGACTATTTAAGCTTATAAATCAATAATAAAACTGATTAAGAATTTTTTATAGTATTTAGCTATATTAATTTATCATTTCCAAAAAATTTTTTAGTTTCCTAAATGTAATAACTAATAAATTTTCTGTGAGATATTAAATTTAAAACATTGTAATCGCTATTAATTTTTAAATAAACAATGAATCCGAATTTTTAAAAAATCTCTCTAGATTTAACACTCTTACTTACTCTAAATATCATAGAAAAACTTTTTAACAATTTTTATTACTGTGAATGTAGTATGCTCTGTATGTCTTGAAATTATATTACTATATATATCTATATAACTATAAGTATAAATAATCTAAGATCCTCATACAACAAAAAATAATCTTATAAAAACTAATATAATTTAAAACTGAATTTCACAATCAAAACCAATCAAAATATTTCAAATAAAAAGAGATTTTAAGTTCAATTGTAAAATACGATATAATCCGGTAAAAATATGTTGGATAGCAAATGACAATATCATACAATAAAATGTACTCTACAAGTTAAAAAATGTATTGCTGGTATTATTTCGTCGCTTCCGAATAAAAGGGTCGTATCTCAGCGGCCGGTTCGATAAGGACGTATCTCAGCGTCCGGTTAGAAAAGGTCGTATCTCAGCGGCCGGTTTGAAAAGGTCGTACCTCAGCGGCCGGTTAGAAAGGTCGTATCTCAGTGGCCGGTTGGAGAAGGTCGTATCTCAGCGGCCGGTTAAAGAAGGTCGTATTTCGCGGGCTAAATTTTTTTTCTTAAATTTAAGTTGGCAACATTGACAAAAATCTTGTTGCATTAGATTTAACATGCGAATAAATTATAAATACTGTACGAACACACATATATTTGTGTGTATATATATATATATATATGGGTGGTTCTCTGTGACATCGAAGATGAAAAAATAAATATTGCTATAACTGTGGGAATATGTTTTAGAGGTATCCAGTAGTTCTCCTGAATTTTTTCAGATTTTTTCTGGGCCATTATTTTAAATTACAGAGAGTCAAAATTGACATGTTAGCACTTTTTGCATTCTATGCCCATTTTCATGTATTTGTAGCTCCCAGGGGATGCATTTTTCACTAAAAACATAAATATGACTTTTTTTGTAAAATTTTAAAAATACTTTTAAAATCATAAATGTATGCTGTCACACTCTTGTAAGCCGTTTAAACCTTAAATACTGAAAATCAGCAATTCTGCTCCGGACTCTGGAAACCTAATGCTGTCTAAAAGATGTCTTTTTATAGCCAGAAACTGCCTATAAATTTCCAGAGTGGGTCTAAATCATTAAGATCACTTATGGTCAAAATATCTGGGAAAATTACCCGAAATATTAATACAAATGTATATTTGTTGCCTTATAACGATAAATTTTACAAAAAAGTCATATTTATGTTTTTAATGAAAAATGCATCCCCTGGGAGCTACAAATTCATGAAAATGGGCATAGAATGCAAAAAGTGCTAACATGTCAATTTTGACTCTCTGTAACTTAAAATAATGGCCCTGAAAAAATTTGAAAAATTCAAGAGAACTACTGAATATCTCTAAAACGTATTCCCACAGTTATACCCATACAATATATATATACACAAATATATGTGTTCGTACAGTATTTATAATTTTTTCGCATGTTAAATCTAATACCACAAGATTTTTGTCAATGTTGCAACTTAAATTTAAGAAAAAAAATTTAGCCCGCGAAATACGACCTTCTTTAACCGGCCGCTGAGATACGACCTTCTCCAACCGGCCACTGAGATACGACCTTTTCTAGCCGGATGCTGAGGTACAACCTTTTCTAACCGGCCGCTGAGATACGACCTTTTCTAACTGGACGCTGAGATACGTCCTTTTCGAACCGGCCGCTGAGATACGACCTTTTTATTCGGAAGCGACGATTTGTTACTTTCATTCGTATTTACAAATAAATTCCATAGACATGTAATACACAGACTGGCGCGGCTCCGCGGTCTTGGTAGTGTCGGTACAGCTCGTATAACGGCATAAGTTACGTCGCGTAAGTCGTAACGCATCTTAGTGACCTCTAGCGACAGTCGACGTCAACGTTGTCCTCCATCGACCACCATGATGCAGACAATTCCGGGTTTCGGCACGAGATAAATTAATGTTAATATTAATACTTTTTCTTAATAAGGATATGGAAAATATTACAGTATTTGGTAACATTTTTAATTTTTGTTTATTATTTTCTATAAATATCCAAAATTTTTTAAATAAATATTGTGATTTGTTTTTTTTTCAGAGCTGCTGCATATTGTGATATACGGGTTTGTTTGAGGTGGTTTTCCTTGCATTCTTTTACAACACACAAGCCAAGTTTTTGTTTGTATCATACGTACAAGGTAAACATTGTAAATTATTAATTAATTTTAATATACACTATAAAGAGAGTTAAATAGTGGTTTATGCAAACAATTACGTGCACCCAATTATATATTGCTCTCTTTGTCTTATTCAAATGTTACAAAATACGGCTTTCGAGATTTTTTCAAATTACTCTATCTCTTTATGTGTGCTTTGATTGGTAAAAAAATATTATATATTAAATATTATATATTAAATATTATTATTAAGTATTATATTATTATTATATTTTTATTGGTAATCAAATTTGATTGGTAGATTGGTAGATAAAAACAATTTTTTTCTGGCTATATTTTGATTAAATGTATTGTGTATCAAATTGAATAACTTTCTAGGATTGTTGCCTGTATAATAAAAAATTATAATTTACAGGATATATCCAATATAAAAATATTATATTGTTTGCGCGGCTTCAGTTATATCTATTTGTCGCATAATGTGGTGTCTATTACCATATTTTTGTAAATAAATTATAATGTTTATTGGCATTAAGGGGCCAATACACTGAAAATTGGTAAAATAAATTAAGACTATAAGTATTGTTATAAATAAGTGCATTTTTGCTATCTAAGTTATATTTACTTGGTACTATAATAACTGAAATATTTTGATCTAAATGCTCCATACATTGGAAAAATGCTTTTTGAGCTAAAGCGCAAAGTACACCTTTGACCAATGAACCAATTTTGATCTAATATCTCTTTTTTGTAGCTAAACATGTCCTTTACTACTGAAGCTATTCAAAATACGATATTTCTAAATCCTAAATTGTTGTGTTAAGGAAAATTAAAAATTTTCCAACTGTTTTAAATTATTGAAATTTTGTGTAATTTTTTACATTTATTTTACTCTACAATTTAGGATCTAGAAATATTACATTTTAAATAGTTTTAATAGTAACTGATATGTTTTAGATACAAAAAAGGTATTATTATCAAAATTGGTTCATTGGTCAACAATGTATATTACACCAAATCAAAGTGCATTTTTCCAGTATACAGAGGATGATAGAGATGGTAGGTGGTAAATCTTTCAATGTGTATAATTGTAAGTAAATATAACTTGAATAGTTAAATATTTGAAAACTATGATTTTATAATTCATTTTAAATTTTTAGAGTATTACCTCCTTAATAAAAGCTTTTTTAGTGCTGATTAGAAAATTATGAGGTAGCGATTCATTACCTTACAGTCAATCGTATAATTAACATGTTTTTCAACAATATTCGGACTATAGAAGATATACATATGCGTTGGCTCTGCTCATCAAATTTCCGTATTCTAATCGGCATTAAAATTTGACTGAAAATTCTGCGTAAACGAGTAATTAATTATTAATTCCTTATTAATATTTATAATTTAATCACAAAGAAAGCTTTAGACAAAGATATAATTTGAAAAGTTATAAATTAAAATAAGAGTAACTGTATGCGTATTATGCAATACTTGCGAAAAACTAAAAATAGATTAACACTTGAATCTCAAATATGACTGAAAATTGTGCGTAAATAAGTAACTATAATTACTCTTTCATTATTATTTATAATTTAATCAGTGAGCGAAACTGGAGATAAAATATAATTTAAACAGTTAACGATAAAAATAAGCGTTACCCTATGTAATATGCAATACTTGCAAAAGACCAAAAAAAATTAATTTTTTGTACGATATATTTAATTATCGTTATTTTAAATATTACGCTACCTTTTTTACTTAACCCATTAAAGCCCATGCTTAAACTAGCAGAGTAACAAAAAAAGTAATTATTGGATCACCTGCTTTTTTGAAAAAAAAAAATACCCGTGTTTTTTTGTTTTTCGAAATTCATTGTTTAACAATAATTATTTAAACAAATAATAATTTAAGTTGCAAAATTGACAAACTAATAACGCCAATCGATTCTAGAGGAAAAAACAAGAAGAAAATGTAGAATAAGTTTTTTTGATTGGAGGCTTAGTTTTTTTGCAATAACGCTATAAACAATTGATATTCGATTTTTCAAGGAAAAGTGGCTTCTGCCCATGCTTAGCCTATTACGTTCTGATGAAAATAAACTATGTAATCACCTGCTTTTTTGAAAAAAAAAGTACCCGTGTTTTTTTGTTTTTCAAAATTCATTGTTTAACAATAATTATTTAAACAAATAATAATTTAAGTTACAAAATTGACAAACTAATAACGCCAATCGATTCTAGAGGAAAAAACAAGAAGAAAATGTAGAATAAGTTTTTTTGATTGGAGGCTTAGTTTTTTTGCAATAACGCTATAAACAATTGATATTCGATTTTTCAAGGAAAAGTGGCTTCTGCCCATGATTAGCCTATTACGTTCTGATGTAAATAAACTATGTAAACAATGTTGTTAAACAATGAATTTTGAAAAACAAAAAAACACGGGTACTTTTTTTTCAAAAAAGCAGGTGATTACATAGTTTATTTTCATCAGAACGTAATAGGCTAAGCATGGGCAGAAGCCACTTTTCCTTGAAAAATCGAATATCAATTGTTTATAGCGTTATTGCAAAAAAACTAAGCCTCCAATCAAAAAAACTTATTCTACATTTTCTTCTTGTTTTTTCCTCTAGAATCGATTGGCGTTATTAGTTTGTCAATTTTGCAACTTAAATTATTATTTGTTTAAATAATTATTGTTAAACAATGAATTTCGAAAAACAAAAAAACACGGGTATTTTTTTTTTCAAAAAAGCAGGTGATCCAATAATTACTTTTTTTGTTACTCTGCTACTTTAAGCATGGGCTTTAATGGGTTAAAATAACAATTTGTTATATTATATTTATTTATGATTTATCACGCCGATTGTTAAGGAAATTTGTAACCTTCAATATTTTAAACACATGTGTACTACACGAGCAAATCATATTAACATTTCACTTGGTTTCACAACATCCGGCCATCGCTTCTTTTTACAAAAAGGAAATTGCAAAATTTGCAAAAATTGTACTAAATATGCTTCTTATCAAATAAATTATTCATTTGTTAGAAACAACTGTCAATTTTTAATAAAATTGGTAGTAACATTCATATTAATTTAAATAAAAAAATAGATTTCTTAGATAGGTTTATACTGAATAATTTAAACCCATGAAGAAATGGTAGCAAAAATACTTAATAACTTCAATTCTATATATTCGCTGGAAAAAACCATCAATGTGTAATAAAATTAATCGTAACATACACATCAATTCAAATTAAGAAGAATGAGTTCATCGGTTTATACTAATAAGCATATTGCCAATATATTGCTGCTTGATAGGAATATATTGGAAATACATTGCTAATATAGCGCTAAAGCACACTTACCCAAAGGTTCCCAATATGTTGGCAATAGTTGATAAATTATTTATTTATTATTATAGTGATAAATAAGGTTTAAATTTATAATTTAACTTAGCTAGAATCGGGTAAATTAAAAAAAAAATAAAAACAAAAGTTTGCTATCCCCGGGAATTGAACCTTCAATCTTTAGATCCAAATGCTTGCTCTTTACCACTGAACTATTTTGTTATTTTGATTTTCAACAGTTAATTTCAGGCTATAAAGACCAATTGAGAAAACGTTTGATAAATTTTCTAAGTCCAAACTTTATAAATACAAATTAAAATTAAATTCAAATTAAATTCAAATAAATTAAATTTATAAAATTTGGACTTAGAAAATTTATCAAACGTTTTCTCAATCGCTCTTTATAGCCTGAAATTAACTGTAACAATCAAAATAACAAAATAGCTCAGTGGTACAGAGCAAGCATCTGGATCTAAAGATTAAAGGTTCAATTCCCGAGGATAGCAAACTTTTTTTTTTAATTTTTTTTTAATTTACCCGATTCTAGCTAAGTTAAGTTATAAATTTAAACCTTATTTATCACTATAATAATAAATAAATAATTTATCAACTATTGCCAACATATTGGGAATCTTTGGGTAAGTGTGCTTTAGCGCTATATTCTTTTTTTTTTTATTCTCTTTGCTCATCACCCCGTATACCCATTAAACGGGTTTTTACAGGGACACCCCTACCACCTATGTGTGGGGGTGAAAACATTCCAATTATTCCCATCCCAGTCTCCACCGTCTCGCATTCGCCCGGGGTTATGCCCGTGACGAAGGGAAAACCTTATAGGAAAACCTTCCACGAGATGGCCGGAGTATTGAAACATTCTGTTTAGATGTTCAGGTCACCTTGCGTAGGCCCAAACACCGAAACCAAATGTTCCACACCTTCCGCTCACGTTGTGAAGTGTGGAGAAACACCTAACCGATCCCGAAAGCCGCACAAGAATAGTGTCACCCATCCAAGTGCCAACGGCCACTCAGTGCTGCTTAACTTTCGTGATCGGCCGAGGTGCGTTTCCGCCACTCCGCTACCGTGTCGGTTGCTTTAGCGCTATATTATTAATGTATTTCCAATATATTCCTATCAAGCAGCAATATATTGACAATATGTTTGCAATAGCTATTTCCAATATCTCTGCAATATCTTGGCAATAGTTTATATTTTTACGCGGGTAATATCGTATAAGTGGAAAAGAGCATGAATCCTAATGAAAGTTCTAGTCCAACACACATGGAAAAAATATTACGATCTCACTAATAAAGTGTATCAATAATGCTTATCAATTCGATTTGTAATAAAATTGATCGTAATATACACATCGATTCAAATAAAAAATAAGGTGAGTTAATATAGGTTTATACTAGCTAGAAACAGTGAAATATAATGCCGTGTACACGGAAAAAGAGCACAAATTCTAATAAAAATTCCAGTTCACCGTACCTGCAAAATCCATTTTAATCTTCTTAATAAATTGTAGTAAAAACTTATTAATTCTATTATATATTCGTTAGAAAAAACCATCAACTTCTGATAATATTAATCGTAATATACACATCGATTCTAATAAAAAATAAGGTGAGTTAATAGGTTAATACTAACTAGAACAAATAAAATGTAATACCGTGTATGCGGAAAAAGAGCATGAATGCTAATGAAAATTCCATTCCAACATACCAGAAAAAACCATATTAATCCTATGAATATATTGTAGCAAAAATACATATCAATCTCATTAATCATTCATTAGGAAAAACTCGAAATAACTGATTAAACCAAAATCTGGGAGTCTTAAAGTTCCGTTTTTTCTTCCAGTAAATGCAGGTAAGTTCAGTGAAAATATTAATAAATTTTATTAGTTTTTTCCCTTTAATTACTGTAAAATAATACAATTTTATTAGTTACTAGAAAAATCTAATCAATTCTGATAAAAAACATTATCTATTTGATACTTTAATAGCATCATTAGCAATTTCTTATAAATTACAATAGAATATTTTTATAAAAAATTAATTGTGAATTATTCATAATTTTTCTTCAGGAAATGCAAATGAATACCAATACAAATTTATTTGATATTTCTTATATAAAACAATGAAATTATACATCTTATTGGTTTTCATAAGCATTTCCTGGTGCAAAAACTTATAACATGCAATCAAAATTTTTTTTTATTGGTTTTCATTGGTTTCTTTCAACCGGGATAACTATTTATACTTGCAAATAACTAAAAATAATTGAAAGCAACTGCTAATAACCATTGATACTACTTATTAGCATCTCATACCCAACTAAATATTTTAGTTATTTGCAATTATTTACAAATACCATTTTCATTAGGGTACTAAGTTTCGTTTTGCATAACGCACTCGCCTTGCACCTATAGTATTGCAAATCCATGTTCAGTCTAAAAAATCTCACTTTACGCCCTTGCCACATAATATATTATTTTTCTAATTATTCGAAAATAGTTGGAAAATAATTCTAATGTAACAACTTAAAATGTAAAACATATGTTTTTCATATACTTTATCGTACACTTTAATTTTATGTAAATATCTAAATTATTATCATTAACATTTTTCTTCGTTTGAAGCCTTCCTACCTCATAAATGATATCTTGCTCATTTGAATTGTCATTTGAAAAATTAAAATTATCAAAATCTCTCATTCTCTCATAAACTACGATAAAAAGGAAAATTCATAAATAAGAATTAAATATAAATTTGTAGTAATTTTCGCTGCTTAACAGTATTTGATCACAGCTACCCTAGTATCAAAAAATGGTATTTGTATTAAGAATTAAAAATATATTCAAAATAACTTATTAAACTTGGATGACTTTCTACTAGATTTAATTGAAAAACACTAGGTTTTGTAATAAATTAAATACATTTTTAACGCTTTTCACTTACGATGTGTTGAAAAATAGAATACGATACACGTGCACGGCACAGGTCATCCACACATGCGTCTTTTGCGTTGCCCTCGCTTTGCTTGGAAAACAATCTCGACTCATATGTATGCATCACCTGTTTCGCGTACTTATACTTTAATGTACAATATGTAGTTACCATTATCAATAATTTCGAATAATGTATTGTCCTCGTACCCAAACAATTCGTTTATGAATTTTTCAACATTCCACGGTGGATTCGACTTTATTTGTAGCCATGCATCTCTAATTCAATTTTAAAAATAAAAGTAATAGCTTAAATATTAAAAATAGTAATAGATAATTTATATTTGTTCATGACTATAAAATAATTAGATCATACTATTTTAAAATTGGAATTAAAATAATTACCGTCGCATACCTAATTCTTGATTAATTAAGATCAATTTTTTATTTTAACTTTAACTTTTCCTTAATATAAAATAAATATTATGACATAATTATTTTAGCGACTAATTTATGAATTTTGAAAAAAATTTTAAAACCGTATTGCTTTATCTTGGACTCTCGTATCCTTCTTTTGCAATACTGTACAATACAATTTTTTTTGCCCTTTCCAAGTCTAGAATAGCCTTTTCCTTTACTTTTGTGATTTTATCTGTAACAATTCAATTCAAAGTTATATCGTTCCTAATATCCATATTTAAAACTCTATATTTTACTTTTGTTATTTTTCATATTCCATTGTTACTAAATTAAAGTGCATATCGATTAATACAAGTTTTAAAATGACTTTTTTATGCACATAAAGTGGATAGGAAATTGAAAAGTTTTAAGCTAGTTAAGAACGACTACTACTTTATGATATTTTACTGAAAACGATGATAACATGAGATAACATAAGGTTAATTAAAGATTTAACTGCTTTCATGTATAAATTACATATGCAACAATATATACTTTTACACTTACGTGCAAAATCTTTCCACTAATCTTCCTCAATTTAATTTGTAAATACTAAATACTGATTTTTACAACTATTTGGGGCACGTCAACAAATTTTTCATTCCCATCTCATATTAAAATATATTACAATAAAATAAAGAACAAAATTATATTATTATGTCAATAATTATAATAAAGATGAACACAATTTATAAATAAAAATAGATGTTACTATACGTTAACAGTCGTTACAATGGCGAAGATATTGATTCTTGACGTAGGGCGAAGATTCACGCCTGACCGAAGCGAGAATCATATTTCGACCATATAACGAATAATATTTTATGTTTTAGTGGGTATAAAATGTGTTTAAAAAATATATAGAGGTCTTTACTATTTTTATAAAATTCAATTCGAAAACTAAAATAAAGTATTAAGAAAATATCAGACTCAGAAGAGGGTCATTTTCTAATTTTTTTTATTAACGAAAGAATGAATAATTGAAAAAATTCTTACTGTTAGGCCCTCAGCTATGTTTTAAACAATATACTCAAAATTTTCCAGATTGTTAGATCGATAATTTTTTCATAAAAGTATCTAAACGTCAAGCTCTTGCTTGTGTTGTAAGCTATCTGTATAAATTTTTTCAACTTTGTTATTCTGTTCCGGTTAGCATATGCTTGTTAGACGCGACGGTTAACAAAAAAAAAAAAAAAAGATACGTGGTTCGTCACGTACGTTGTTTATTTTATTATATAGCCCTTTATGAAGAAAAGTTAAAATAAAATAGACTCGTAGGGCTTTCCCAAATGGCAGATGAAAGAAGAATCTAAACAAAAAAGAAAGAGTCGTCGAAGAAATCAGTAGACACGCTAATTATTGCTCGGGACGGTCCGAGGCCATAGAATAGGCATCATCCCAAGACCATAAACCGGCGTTCGTCCGTTCGATCCCTTAACGACCTCTTACACACGTGAGCAGAACGTGTTCGTAACTCGCCGCGCGAAAAATAAAAAAAGGAAAATCTAGGCTTATGACAAATATGTACACAATGTGTCTACACAGTCGGAAAAGGCGATTAAGTAATTATAGTCGAACGGGACATCTCGAAAGTAAAGTACAATAAAAAAAAAAGAACCAAACAACGGCCTAAATACAATGGTCGTCAATCGCCCCTCCTTTGTGCACGGAGCATGCAAAGGCTATCCGTGGCCAAGAAGCCAACCTCGAGCAAAGGCGGCCGTTGGCCGCCTTGGGTTCTTTTCGATCTCAATAGGGAAGTACCTCCCGGGTTGAAGATCACTCAGTGACTAGGGGAGGCCTCCACGGCCGAACCGAGGTCTCATGAGGCTACCCTGGAGGGGCGAGAGGCGTAAGAGCGGGTGGACTGTTGAACAACTCGGACCCAAAAGGAGCTCTATGCGTTGACCGATCATGGATGTGAGAAGCGTAGGTAAGGCCCGTCCCCAAGCGGCCTCCCTATTCTGTTCGCTCCGTGGGAGCGTCAAGGCCGTTGGAAGGGCTCAGTTCAACTTACGGACACCAGACTAACTTGAGGAGCTGAGGCGATAAGATCTCGGCACGATAGAAAGCCTTTACCGACTGTGTGAGATACATTGTACCGCTGCTCTCTTTCCTTTGTATTTTTAAAGTGCGATTTATATACAGTGCTATTATTAACATTAAATAGTATATTACGATACATGGCCAGAAAGTTGGATTTCCTGGCCTGCGTGATATGACGGCCGAGGCGAAGCCGAGGTCGTCATAAAACGCAGGCCAGGGCATCCAAAATTCTGGCCGAGTGTCGTATACTATTTTTCTTCATCCCAGTCCGAAAGTATACAATAATATAATTAATATTAATTATTAAATAATCATTTACGACGAACAGAAAATACCACCCAATCTATACTACAATTTATACTACAATCAATTAAATTTTACATTTTTGTTGACTTAGCTTGTCTTAGTCTTTTTTCGAACACTCATCCTGTGAGGTTTCTAAAGTGGCTGGTATTAATACAGACCGCCTTACTTGAGATGTGAGAAATGTTTCTTTGGTTTGTGAAGATCAATAAATTCATTTATCATATAACTTAGAGTGTATAAAAGCAATAAATTCTCGAAATTTTCTAATAGTTGGAAAATTCAAATTTTAAAATTATATGGCATTGGATCACGGATATGCCTTATGTAACAATATTCTGACGATTAAGACATTAGTTCTATGTAAGTGCGTTAGGGGGCTACCTGTTAATATGTGGCACTTATTAAAGTTTGCTATCGGTAGGGCATATATACCCCATGTCTTCCTCGTCAGGTTTTCAAATATTTTTATATCTGTCATTTGTATCTACAGACGAGATGCCTGGACTCTACTGATGAGCGCACCAGGCATACTCAGGGCGAAATACATAATTTTTTAATTTTTTTAGTTTTTTTCTTCCGTCTTATTAAGTTTTAATTAATTTTATACTACAATCAATTAAATTTTACATTTTTGTTGACTTAGCTTGTCTTAGTCTTTTTTCGAACACTCATCCTGTGAGGTTTCTAAAGTGGCTGGTATTAATACAGACCGCCTTACTTGAGATGTGAGAAATGTTTCTTTGGTTTGTGAAGATCAATAAATTCATTTATCATATAACTTAGAGTGTATAAAAGCAATAAATTCTCGAAATTTTCTAATAGTTGGAAAATTCAAATTTTAAAATTATATGGCATTGGATCACGGATATGCCTTATGTAACAATATTCTGACGATTAAGACATTAGTTCTATGTAAGTGCGTTAGGGGGCTACCTGTTAATATGTGGCACTTATTAAAGTTTGCTATCGGTAGGGCATATATACCCCATGTCTTCCTCGTCAGGTTTTCAAATATTTTTATATCTGTCATTTGTATCTAGAGACGAGATGCCTGGACTCTACTGATGAGCCCACCAGGCATACTCAGGTCGAAATACATAATTTTTTAATTTTTTTGTTTTTTTCTTCTGTCTTATTAAGTTTTAATTAATTTTATACTACAATCAATTAAATTTTACATTTTTGTTGACTTAGCTTGTCTTAGTCTTTTTTCGAACACTCATCCTGTGAGGTTTCTAAAGTGGCTGGTATTAATACAGACCGCCTTACTTGAGATGTGAGAAATGTTTCTTTGGCTTGTGAAGATCAATAAATTCATTTATCATATAACTTAGAGTGTATAAAAGCAATAAATTCTCGAAATTTTCTAATAGTTGGAAAATTCAAATTTTAAAATTATATGGCATTGGATCACGGATATGCCTTATGTAACAATATTCTGACGATTAAGACATTAGTTCTATGTAAGTGCGTTAGGGGGCTACCTGTTAATATGTGGCACTTATTAAAGTTTGCTATCGGTAGGGCATATATACCCCATGTCTTCCTCGTCAGGTTTTCAAATATTTTTATATCTGTCATTTGTATCTACAGACGAGATGCCTGGACTCTACTGATGAGCGCACCAGGCATACTCAGGGCGAAATACATAATTTTTTAATTTTTTTAGTTTTTTTCTTCCGTCTTATTAAGTTTTAATTAATTTTATACTACAATCAATTAAATTTTACATTTTTGTTGACTTAGCTTGTCTTAGTCTTTTTTCGAACACTCATCCTGTGAGGTTTCTAAAGTGGCTGGTATTAATACAGACCGCCTTACTTGAGATGTGAGAAATGTTTCTTTGGTTTGTGAAGATCAATAAATTCATTTATCATATAACTTAGAGTGTATAAAAGCAATAAATTCTCGAAATTTTCTAATAGTTGGAAAATTCAAATTTTAAAATTATATGGCATTGGATCACGGATATGCCTTATGTAACAATATTCTGACGATTAAGACATTAGTTCTATGTAAGTGCGTTAGGGGGCTACCTGTTAATATGTGGCACTTATTAAAGTTTGCTATCGGTAGGGCATATATACCCCATGTCTTCCTCGCCAGGTTTTCAAATATTTTTATATCTGTCATTTGTATCTAGAGACGAGATGCCTGGACTCTACTGATGAGCCCACCAGGCATACTCAGGGCGAAATACATAATTTTTTAATTTTTTTGTTTTTTTCTTCTGTCTTATTAAGTTTTAATTAATTTTATACTACAATCAATTAAATTTTACATTTTTGTTGACTTAGCTTGTCTTAGTCTTTTTTCGAACACTCATCCTGTGAGGTTTCTAAAGTGGCTGGTATTAATACAGTCCGCCTTACTTGAGATGTGAGAAATGTTTCTTTGGCTTGTGAAGATCAATAAATTCATTTCTCATATAAATTATTATATTAAGCCTCGTGGTGATACCAGCATTGAGCGTGGTCCACCTCCTTGGTATAATACTCTATACATTAGAATAAATTCTATATTCTAAAACTTTATTTCTTTTCTTTCTTTGTTAGGATAAGAGTCGAAACCCTACACTTACCTACACACAAATATGTTACGAAATGCTACTAAGATGGCAAGGCGCGCATCTTAGTATTTTGTTTCGTATCACACACAACACAACCAACATTAATAATAAAAAAAAACAGACATATTAAGGTGCCCTAAAGAGAGCAAGGTGCGTCTCTTTAGGTTCTCCTATATATTTTACATATATCTTGACACCTTTTTATTGTCTGACTTGTTATCATGATGGTGGTTAATGAAATACTCATTCTGACATATGTCAGAGAGTCTGCAGGCAAATGCTAAAGTATTAGCACGGATTATTGTATTGTTGTCTATTTCTGAAGATAGTTCAAAAGCTTGAGATTCATCCATGATTCCTGAAATACTGACTTCATTTATTGAAGGATCTTCAGTTAGGTCCAGCGTTATGTTAGTTATTTTACTTGTACAATATTGACAATCTAAGATAGCTAAATACTGCTTACTTGTGTCATAAGAATATTCCTTGTACAGCATTATAATACTTGATATTGTAAGGAATAGTAGTTGAAAATGTATTGTATAATAGTCACCACCCTTGATAATCTTTTTCAATTTGTTTGTCGAAAACCGAATATGTGTCGAGGTAGTAACTAAATAATTAAGCATAGACCCCATCTTTTCAACTAATGAGCTAATCCTATGTAAGATATTTCCACCATAGGTCTTGGAAGCTGTCATCTCTAACAATTCAGTTGTAATTGATTCTGGCATTTCGTTAATCTTTTCTGTTATAAGTCTGTCTATAAGCTTAACAATCCTTTTCCCTTGTACTCTGGCGCTGTAAGACCGTAAGACATATAGATTGAGAAGTGCTTTTGCCTGTGGTGTTTCTTTCTATCTTTTCTTCCGTAATAGCACCAATATAGGGTCGGAATGGACCAACTTCTAACCTAGAGCTTTGTGCGATTCGACTGTATCTAGGACTGAGCTCAATAATGATTCCTCTGTCTTCTTCCTCTTGAGTACAGTCGTCTCGGGACTTGATGATACACTGATGAATGTGTAGAGATTTAGTATCACCTATCAAGTTTAAACCCCAATGAGTGAGACGAAGATTGTGAACAATCTCAGTGGGGCATTGACTTATCTCTAGATTATATGGAAGACTTAAATTTCTTTTAGGATATCTTATCTTATTATTAAGTAAGGTGACAAGTTTCCCATCCATTTTTCTTGATTTAACCACAAAATCGATTCCATCCGTCTCCTGTGCCACTCTTGTGATAGTATTGACACTTGTAAACCGATTCCTCAACTCTAATAGAATTCCATAATTAGAGTTTCTTAGTAGTTCATGAGCAAGTTGTAAGTACAATGGTTCCATTGTAAGTAATATATTAATCATCTCGTCTTTATCCATGTTGAAATTGCTATCATATAGTTCCCTCACCTCAGGATTTGTAACATAGTCGGATTTCAGAAACTGTTCAGTAAGTTTCTTATATTCTCCGTCCGGGGATGGAAGAGACGGGATCCGCAGTGTCCTTATATCTTCAATCTAACTTATCGTCGTATCCTCTTACAGTATGTGATAAATAAGTCGATAAAGGAATGCCCCCGACTTCTGCTGATAACAAAGGAGTAATAGTATATTGGACTCTGATAGTATGTTTTTAAGATATCCTTTCCGTATTATAAAATTTGCCTGATTCATTTGATTCATGATGAAACCGATATTCGGGGTAAAATCACCCTTGGCAATGGCTTCAGAAATAGTATTTATTGTACTATGACTAGAAGCTATTGTTGAAAGTCCATCATTAATGTCCGGTATCATCCTGTATGATTTTTTCAGGACCTTACGTATTGCTTCCCCCTCGAAATAACGAACTTTCCCGTATTCAAATAGGTGACTTGAATACCATGTTTCTTCTTTCTTCAGGACTAAACCGACATTATCAAAATTTTCAGTTAAGGACTTTAGAAAACATGTTCGTAAGTTGTTTGAGATTAACTGTTGTTCATCAGTCAGATGCATGATTATTACTTGGTTGTCTCCCTGACATATAAGGTCAATCTTTATATTGTGCATTTCCGCCGTCAATTTAATAACTGTGATGGTTATCCATGTCCATAATTTCTGCCTCATACCTTCCATCCCACCAGCACGGTTCCTAATTAAGTATTCACCCTCAAGAGGCTCATTGTTCAAAGCTTCTGGTGGATGTAGGCGGCTATTGGTGAAAATGTAAGCCATATGAAACTATAAGTGATTATCTCGATATAAACTCCTTAAACCGAATAATTGATCTAATATCTCTCCGAACGGTGCCACTAGTGTATGCCTAAACATAATGTTCCAGCTAGATAAATCCAGATTCAATATATTTTGTGTCTTTGGGGAATTTTTTGTTGTCTCACAGACTCTGGTTAATAGTGCCAATTCACCGTCAGTCATAGTCTGCTCTGGTACATACTTAAATAACTTATCTGCAATGTTTATCTCCATGGACACTTGGATTAATCTTTGATTGAAAGTCTGTTTGACGAATCCCCTTCCCTCAAGTTTAATTTCTTGTTCTTTTCTGCATATCGAACAACATAAAGCTTCACGTCGGAATTCACCTTGATCTCTTTCTTCTACTAATTTTCTTACAACATCTCGTTCAGATTTTAGGTATTGACTGATAATTCTCCTTTCAATAGGCTTATCAGAATTTGGATGTCTCGGTTTTCGGGTACCATATAAATAATTAAAGGCACAGTTGTCGTACTCCCTACTCCATTCATCTAAGGGAATTGCTGATGCTGAGTCTTTTAAGAGCTCTGCTACATTCGGGGAATAGTCATAATCTAGTGTTTTATCAAATATAATTGAGTTCCATAAACTGTAATTAGAATAAATGCTCTCTGGTATTGATTTATTTGTTTTCAATAATTTCAAAATTATTTCGGGACAATACTTAAACTTAGGTAGAGAGTTCTTTTTCTTTTTGTAGTTTATTACGATATCCCTCTTTGCAATTCCTAAGCAGTTTCCTAATATTCCTTCATCTATATTAATAAGAATCTGTCCTTTCTCTCTTATCTTATTGAAACTTCCTTCAATAGGGAGGACTGGGTGGCCCATTGTTTTTGTTAAACCTGTCAATTCTAGAGAGATTTTAATTTCGTCTCGATTGTTTTCTTTGGGAAGCAAGAAGCTTAAGCAGTCCTCATTTAAGTTATATGGTTCCAGTACTTTTCTTATTTCTTCTAAAGTCGAAGTGTAGAGATCTGTAAAACCTAAATCTTCCTCATTATCCTTTATGATCCAACCGATCACATATGGCTCCCAGAGACTCATTAACTTATATACATTATTGTGTAGCCTTAATCGCAATTCTTCCCACTTCTCTAGGGTCTCTATAATCCGCTGAAAAAATGAATCTTTATAAACTTTAAAGAAATCAGTCAATAATCCAATCATGAGCAGAGTAGGTCTAGCCTGGATATTATCTAACCGACAAATTAAAAGTGAGGTTGGTCCTATTGATTTTCCATGCTTTTGACAGTTGAAAAAACATAAGTCGGGATCAATTAATATATCATGAAATTGTTTTAACTCTCCATATGGGATTCTGTCTTTACAAAGAACGTCCTTAATTTTTTTTACTGTCTGACCTCTTCGATAGCTATAGTCCAGTACCTCTGAATTTTCACTTAAGTAAGTAAATAGATCTGCTGATCTATCTTCAATTTCTGTTTTTATATCTCTCTGTTGCACACATATATTACTAGTATAGTAAGCTTGTTGTAATGCCCATGATTGTGCCGATGCTTTTAATATGTACATTAAATCTTTGTGACATTTGTCTTTTCTCAAATTAATACTATCAGATACCTTATCAACCCATTTATTTATACACTGGTAGGGATCTGGACACACATTATATACATGATCCTTAATATTATTTTCCTTAATTAAACTTATCAGTTGCTTATGTCTTTTACAAATAGGCTTAAAACTAGGATCGAGTAGCATACGTGCTTCATCGTTTACTATTGGCGATGAGAGATGTGAAGCAATCACAGTTCCGAGATTTGCAGGCGCATTTTTAGATAAAAAATGTTGTTCCTTCTTCTCTTCTACAAAGTCAAATTCATCCATTTTTAAATAAGTAACTTAATAATTATAAACTATTTACATCTATGATATTGCAGCCTCGTGTTTCTTTGTATTTCAGACTTTTTTATGTACTGTGGATTCTGATTTATAATATCCTATAAGCGATAATAGTCATATTTTTCTATGACTCCTAAACTAAATTTATGTGACGTACACATTTTTTACATCACGGACCTGAAATTTATAAGTGTTGGAGAACCTAAAGAGACGCACCTTGCTCTCTTTAGAGCACCTTAATATGTCAGTTTTTTTTTATTATTAATGTTGGTTGTGTTGTGTGTGATACGAAACAAAATACTAAGATGCGCGCCTTGACATCTTAGTAGCAGTTCGTAACATATTTGTGTGTAGGTAAGTGTAGGGTTTCGACTCTTATCCTAACAAAGAAAGAAAAGAAATAAAGTTTTAGAAGATAGAATTTATTCTAATGTATAGTCTATTATACCAAGGAGGTGGACCACGCTCAATGCTGGTATCACCACGAGGCTTAATATAATAATGTTTTTCAACATTTACAAAAATGAAACTTTATACTATCAAGGAAGTGGACCACGCACAATGCTGGTATCACTACGAGAGTAGTATAGAGCTTAATAAGAGTCTGTGACTATCCAATATATATATATATATATATATATATATATATAGAAGAAGCAATTAAGTGACAGCGTAACGGTTAACGTATAGGCTTGTCATACTGAACAACCGAGTTCAAATCTTGGCAAAGGAAAAATTTTTTTATTTGAATAAAATTAAATTATTTACTTATAAAATTATTAAAATTAATAAAAATTATAAATAATTTAATTTTATTTTTATTTTTTGTACAAAACGAAAATTTAAACAAATTATTTATGGATTTAAAGCATTTTTGTAAAAGTTGCGAAATTTCTAAATTTTTTAAAATTTCGAAATTAATCTTCACATATCATAGAATATAATGTAAAAGTTTTAGAGGTGTGCTGCAACCTACATAGATTAATTTATTTTATGAATATCCGTAACCACTATTTAAAAAAAACTAATTTATTTTATTTTTAGCTCTTAAAAAAATAAATTATTCTCATAAATTTTCTTCATGGAAAATGACACTTATTGAGCAGACAAATAAAATCGCGTTTGGTTTGTAAGTGTGCTACTTACAGAAAAAAAATTGTACCCTCGCAAAGTTGGGTACACGTATGCGCCCCCCATTGAAAAAAATCGTACTTTTCGTCAGCACATCGATAGTATGTTATCAATGGTTATAAAAGTAATTGCTCTTTTTTATTAACCTTTTAAAAAACATGTTTTAAAATACTTTACATAAAATTCTTCGTTGTTTGCCTGAAACGAACTTACGAAAAATGTAACAAAATGAAATTCTTACTTTCCGAGAAAATAAGGTATTTAATCATCTTTGTGACATGGTAGTTCTAACTGCATGTCACATACTTAGTTTATATTTATATTATATATTAAATATTCTAAAGCCCCGTAGCTTATAGGAATTAATTATAAAACTCACTCGGAATCCAGATAGGCTAGATCGTGAGGAAGGAGTACGCACTCCAGTAAAACATACGCCCAAGCACACAAGCACACAATCACTGTCCCTGTTAAAGTCCTGTAATAAATAATACTGAATTGAAATTAGAGTTGCAGGTAAGGAGAAGGAGAGGTGAGTTTAGGTTAGGATCTTACTTCCACAAGAGATTAATTTTAAAGGAAGAAACAACGCTATTTATACATTACCTCGGACAATCTAGCTAGATGTTGACGTGAGAATAAAACAGGCACCTCCGGAACCTGGTGAGGAAGAAGTAGCTGAGGAAATCTCCAGTACAGTGTTGATGTCGTCGTTCCCGCATGCCGCACCTGAAACATATAAACAAACTCGGACGAACTAACATTAATACAGGTTATTGTATGGAACTAGAGAATTTTACCGTTTATTGACGTTGTTCCTGTGGATGAGACTCCGGGTTGTTAGTATCCAGCAGTTGAGACGGTGCACGGGGACGGAGGTGTTCACTGCACATAAACAATACACGCACGTCGGATCGGCCGAGTCAAGCGAACGAGAGCCAACTGTTGCGCGTGGCGCATGCGCGCGGACTCGCTGATCGGTACATCACGACAAACTCGGTGATTCCGAGTCGGGCCGTCGAACGAGACGTTTATTTTACAACTAATTAATTGTTTCACTTCGAGCATCTGCAGGTGAGAATTACTGCCTCAATTCCCTGTTTTTCCAGCTCCCCGTGCAAGCTGTGATTTGTGCGTGTGTGTGCGGTAATCGCGTGTGATAAATATCTAAATTTTGCCGCGTGAACGCGGCTGGCGACCGTGACTAGTTTGTTCGTTATTTATTGTATTATTATTAATTTATTAACATTAAAGTTCTAGCTAGAATAAAAGTGTTGTTATTTTATTGTATGGAAGCCGTTCACCCTGATCCCCAGTGAACGTGTTTTATCTTATAGTAAATATTTGTAATTGTAATACTTAAACACAAATACACACACATTAATGGAACTTAAATTAAAGGTAGGAATTATAATTCAAAATATCTTTGTATTAGTTACAATGTTTGTATATATTATATATTTTGTTTGAAAAATTATTAATTGCTTAAAATAAAATTTTATTATAATGATATTTTTGTGTTACAAAATTTTTCTTTCCAACACATATTATGCTACATATTTTATCAAATTTTTTAACATTTTACCTCCAATTTGAAAGAAAAATGTAAAATTTTATTTTTTTGATGAAAAGTAGTATGTTTTACATTAAAATAATTGTTTTCGATTTTTTACAAAAAAATTTTTTAAGAAAATGAGGGGCCCCATGTTTTTTATGCTATTACTGTTATTTAGAAATGGTTCGATAAGTTTTAAAGATGTGCCTTTAAAATAAATTTTCAATTTTCTTTTGACCTTAAAGTCAAAAGTTCTGTGGAATCTCTCATATATGGGCTATTTCACGTCAAGTGGTACGATGAAAATTTTAATTCGCTCCAAAATTTGAAAATAGGCTGGAAATATCTTCCAAAAGATAGAAAAAAAATTTTAGGTGTTAAAAATAATTTGCCTGAGAGTTATTCCACCATAAAAAATGGAAATTTTTCAATTTTTTAGGAAAATTTCTATTTTCAAAGCCATTTATCTCAAAATCTATTGATTTTTTTGAATAAACATTACAAACAACTTTTGTTTAAAATAATCTTTAAAACTTATCTACCTGGGTTACAATTCCTCATTTTAAATTCTTGAAGAGTTAGAACGCCCGAAAATATTGAATATCAAAAAAAGGCGACCACGCCACAATCGATTTTAATCTAACACCGCTCAAAAGATCACATTTTTCGAGAGCTTCCGAATGGCTTGGGTTAGATTATTGGCCAAGACCGCTGTTGCAAGTTATGCCCTAAAATACATGAAAATTAGTGATTTTATGAGGTTTATGAGGCATAACTTACACCAGCGATCTTGGCCAATAATCTAACTCAAGCCACTCGAAAGCTCTCGAAAAATGTGATCTTTTCAGCGGTGTTAGATCAAAATCGATTGTGGCGTGGTCGCCTTTTTTTAATATTCAATATTTTCGGGCGTTATATCTCTTCGAGAATTTAAAATTAAGAAATGTAACCCAGGTAGATAAGTTTTAAAGATTATTTTAAACAAAAGTTGTTTGTAATGTTTATTAAAAAAAATCAATAGATTTTGAGATAAATGGCTTTAAAAATAGAAATTTTCCTAAAAAATTGAAAAATTTCCATTTTTTATGGTGGAATAACTCTTAGACAAATTATTTTTAATAGCTAAAATTTTTTTTCTATTTTCTGGAAGATATTTCCAGCCTATTTTCAAATTTTGGAGCGATTTAAAATCTTCATCGTACCACTTGACGTGAAATAGCCCATATACAGATATTCTAAATTTGCAAAGGGCTTTTATAGAGCTTTCTTATCCCACTACTTTAGACCCTATTTCTAGGGCGCAAAAACGCGATTTTCGTGCATCCGTTACAAAAACAATTTTATACAATAATAATAATATTCATTTGTGCAATATTAATTTTTGTAAAACTAATAAAAAATAACTTCTCTCGTTTTTATTATATTTCAATAAAATAATATTTACACCATGCGTTTTATTACCATCTTACTTTTGAATAATATGTCTAATTCGAATTGTTTTGTTTATATATGGCTTATAAATAATTGAAGTTAAGATAATAAGTATGATTTATATAATGATTTATAATGTTTGTCATAAGACCTATACATCGTAACAGCGATTAATTTTGATTTATTTCTGCAGTTAAACAAAGTATCAGCACTTGACAACTATTTTATGGTTAAAAAGTGTAAAAATAGATATTTTCAATTCCAAATCAAGAATACGTTTTAAACATTAGAATGCTTTATTTCATCATTTATTTAAACCATAATCTACTATCAACAGTATACAAAAGGATATTAGTAAATCATAAAAAACTTGTAAAACACTTAACCAACGCCGGTGCAAGTATTATTTTATTTAAAGGGAATAAAAAACAGAGTAATTACTTTTTTATTAGTTTTGCAGAAATTAATATTGTACAAATGAATATTCTATTATTGTATAAAATTGATTATCTATTGCTGTAAGATACGGGAAGGATAGACATTGATTATTTAAAAAGAATAAAAAAGAAAGAAATTATTTTTTTATCAGTTTTGCAGAAATTAATAAAAGTATTATAAAATTGTTTATTTATTGCTGTAGGGCATATCAGAGCGAGAAATAACAAGTAAATTTGTAGGAGACTTTTCTGAAAAAATTTTTGTATTCAATTTAATAGATATTTGCATTTTAAAGATAAATACTTGATCTTCGCACTTTCAATTGCAGACACTTTTTTTGTAGTTTGAGAAACGATATATAAAAGTTTAATTAAAATACAATACATGGTATGGTAAAAAATACTTGTCGATTATTCCGCTTTGATTTGAGTACTTTCTATTGCAGAAACTTTTTATGGAGTTGAAGCAAAAAATATAAAATATCTAATTAAAAAAATATAAATAAGTAGACAAAAGATGGGAGTAAGAATTAAACATTTTTTTATCACAAAACGTTTTTGAAAGTGTGGTTGGAAACCATACTTGCGAATGTTGACACCTTCGTGGAAGGTGTTTTATAACGTGCTATCTATAGATTCGTCGATATCGTATAGTATATTTCAAAATTTTGAATGTTGCAGATGATATTTTTGAATTAGATTAAATGTATCCTATCCTTTGTAGTACACAATAATCATTGTTCTCGATTCAAATTTTTCAAATTATCTCTATTAGTTTTCAATTTATATTAAAAAAATTTGTCATGTGCTGAATAAATAGTGGTAATAGAACATAATAGAAAATGGTGGGTATATACTATATGATGTAAAAATTTAAATTAATTTGGATTGGATAATTTTACTAATTTCAAATAATTCTATTGATTCATTTATCATATAAATAATACTATAATAATAACAATAGAAGTTGAAAAAATTGAGTTTTTTATAGCAAACGTTTTCGAGCATAAAAAACTTGCAATTCACATGAAATTTTGGGAAAAGGTAGTCTTTTAGTAACAACGACCCCCATATTACTTCAGCTAAAAGGATTTGTAGTTAACAAAGTAATTGAGCATTATATATTTTCTTATAAAATTTTTGATTGCTTATATCTAGTATAAATCATGTTAATAAAACAAAGTAGAAACTACATTCTGTAAAAATTTCATTATATTTCATCATTTGGTTCTTGAGAAAAACTAAGTTTAAAGGTTTTTTTTTAATTTTTATTTGGTGGTAAAGTTTGCAAATTTGTCAAAAACATGTTTTGAAGTACTTGCAATATTTAATTGCTTCATTTTTCAACACTAATCTGTATATTATATACCTTGAATTAGTTTGACTCTGCAAATATGGTATCAATATAATAGTGAAATATTTAAAGATATAATATTTAATTTAAATATAATATGTGATTTAAATTTTTAACATATCTTTTTTATTATGCTTTCAAATTATTTTACCACAAACAATTTTAAATACGTTGTATACATTTCAAGTTTCGTAGAAAAAGCAGAAACTGTGTTTTGTTCTGATGGCGATGCACCAAAATCGAAATTTGAAAATAAAATATATCTTTGGTCGACGTGAAATTTAACCAGACAATAAAATTAATTAGAGTTGTGTACTGAGGGTCGTGTACCAAGTTCTAAATGTGTAGACAGTGATTAAGTTAAATAATAATCATATTTTGAAGCTGAAAAAAAACATATGGTTTAAAATGTTGATTCCGATACATGACCGCGTCCTAAGACTTGGTACATAATCCTTGTGATGGTGTCATCATAAAGGGGCACCTAAAACGGAATAATAAATATTAGTATAGGTTATTATAAATATATTATAATTGAAGGAAAACTTTCCTGGTTCGAATGTAATCCAGGAACAGTAGTGGGGATGCCGTCGAAGAGTTGTTGGTCGGCTGCTCCGGGGTTCTCTGCTGCAGAAGGCGGGGTTCCCGGAGTGATCGGCTACTCCAAGACACCCGCATCTGTAAAAGAAAAATATATAAATATTGAGTGTTGAATGGGGAAAAAGGATGAGGAAAGTCAGGAATTAATTTCAAGGGAAATATAAATTAAAACAAGGTAAACGAGGGATTTGGTGAAAGGTTACATTAATACTTACCCATTCTGTGAGTTTTGCATCATTGTTTGTTGCAAATATGCAATAAACAATGATGTAAACATTACCTTCATGATCGTGCGGGAAGACCCTCGTAGAGCGTTGGTGGGGGAAACCGTCGTTCGTCTCGCGCACGGCGTATACACGCGAGTAAACGTACGTGCACACACATTTTACACGCGCGCAACACCCGCGGAACGATTTATCGTCATCCCCGCCGGTGGGGATCGCGCGCACGCGGTGAACCGGTCGCGAAGCACGTTGTTTACCTGCCGGTTCGAGCTCAGTTGCGTCCATCTTGAATCGATCGAGATTCAAGCGCGCGCATAGTAACTAAGCGGTCCGCGCTTTTATCGACGTAGGGATTTATATATCGATACGTAGGGAGTTTTGGAACACCTGTAGTGGGGATCGTTCGGGTATATATATTATACGTGTATAATATATAGAAACAAATAAGAGATTCAAATCTCGCGCTAATGAGATTTTAGTGATATATTACTAAATGTTTCATAGTAAGGACGATGGGTCGTGTATGGAATTACTGTATAAAATAGTATTATGACAGTAATTCCGTAATACACGTATATTTACTGGAATAGTTGGGACAATGATAACTTATGCAAATGAGTTGTCATATTTGGTATTAGTAAGGACTATACGGTAGCGGGGGGGAGGGGGGCACCTGTGACATGTAATTACATGGAGATAAGTCAAATAATGGGACAACAAGTGAGAAAAGGATAGAGTGTTTAAATTTTCGGTTACGGAGGGTAGTTTCCGGAAAAGAAGTTAGTCTAGCATCCTTAGTAACAGAGAGTGTACTATTTTTCAGAGAGTCTAGTATCGATAGTGTGTGAGAGTAGATCTACGTATAGAAAGTATTATTTGAGCAGCTATTTCTTTGATCAGAGATTGAGAATTGTTTAATAACTACATCGAGATATATATAGATATATATGGGTGGTTCTCTGTGACATCGAAGATGAAAAAAATAAATATTGCTATAACTGTGGGAATATGTTTTAGAGGTATCCAGTAGTTCTCCTGAATTTTTTCAGATTTTTTCTGGGCCATTATTTTAAGTTACAGAGAGTCAAAGTTGACATTTTAGCACTTTTTTGCATTATATGCCCATTTTCATGAATTTTTAGCTCCCAGGGGATGCATTTTTCACTAAAAACATAAGTATGACTTTTTTTGTAAAATTTTCCGAACTTTTCATTAAAAATACTTTTAAAGACATAAATGTATGCTGTCACACTCTTGTAAGCCATTTAAACCTTAAATAGTGAAAATCAGCAATTCTGCTCCGGACTCTGGTAACCTAATACTGTCTAAAACATGTCTTTTTATAGTCAGAAACTGCCTAAAAATTTTCAGAGTGGGTCTAAATCATTAAGATCACTTATGGTCAAAATATCCGGGAAAAGTGCCCGAAATATTAATAGAAATGTATATTTGTTGCCTTATAACGATGAATCTAGTAGCATGATCATGGCAAAAAAATTTGTGCACTTACCTTGGAGTGGTAGAAAAGTATCTCCACTTGTTTCAGTATCCATTTAATCTCCTGTAAGATGCTAAAAATACAAATATTATTATACAAATGTAAAAAATTAATTTTTAAACATTTATAATGCTGAATTTTTAGTTTTACATCCCTTACAAGAATTATAATACTAATCTGAAGGATTACTATAAATATATAAACATCATTATTACAATAACTGAATATACGTATTTAATACAAAAGATATATAAATAAATCGGATATATAATTATAATGAATAATATGATAACGTGACAGTGACAAGTTTGTGAAATCTAAACAATGTATTGCTGAATAATAATAATAATAATGTTGATACTTTCATAGTAATCCTTCAGATTAGTATTATAATTCTTGTAAGGGATGTAAAACTAAAAATCCAGCATTATAAATGTTTAAAAATTAATTTTTTACATTTGTATAATAATATTTGTATTTTTAGCAGCTTACAGGGGATTAAATGGATACTGAAACAAGTGGAGATACTTTTCTACCACTCCAAGGTAAGTGCACAAATTTTTTTGCAATGATCATGCTAATAGATTCATCGTTATAAGGCAACAAATATACATTTCTATTAATATTTCGGGCACTTTTCCCGGATATTTTGACCATAAGTGATCTTAATGATTTAGACCCACTCTGGAAATTTTTAGGCAATTTCTGACTATAAAAAGACATGTTTTAGACAGTATTAGGTTACCAGAGTCCGGAGCAGAATTGCTGATTTTCACTATTTAAGGTTTAAATGGCTTACAAGAGTGTGACAGCATACATTTATGTCTTTGAAAGTATTTTTAATGAAAAGTTCGGAAAATTTTGCAAAAAAAGTCATACTTATGTTTTTAGTGAAAAATGCATCCCCTAGGAGCTAAAAATTCATGAATATGGGCATATAATGCAAAAAAGTGCTAAAATGTCAACTTTGACTCTCTGTAACTTAAAATAATGGCCCAGAAAAAATCTGAAAAAATTCAAGAGAACTACTGGATACCTCTAAAACATATTCCCACAGTTATAGCAATATTTATTTTTTTCATCTTCGATGTCACAGAGAACCACCCATATATATATATCATATTTTTTTTTTTTACATATAATATTTGGATTGATACAACAAATTGGTAAGCAATTCAATTATTATTGTGGCGTCCGATATATCTAGGAAATTATTGTTGGTCAGACGTGGTCGTGGTTATTCGGGAGTGAATTTCGATCGTTGGATTCGTGGGGTTTATTTAATAATTACGTTGCGTTACATTGGGTTTTCCGCGCGTTATTATTGGATAATAATTTCCAAAAATCTCTCTCGTCGTAGTGGTGACAGTGGATTCCGTAAGAAATCCGCTTATTAATTTATTAACGCCAATTAAAATTTACTGTAGATTACAGTGGAAACCGGTCCACTGTAAATTCGACGAAATCTCCTCTGAGAGTCGGCCGTGCAGGATTTTATTTTATTTCAATTAATATTCTCGACGTTTCCACCGGGAAACGGTTAAGAGTTTTAACCGAGAATTTGGTAACGTCACATCCTTCAGTACATAACTGTAACACATTTGAAAGATAATTTAGATTTGACACGAACAAATTAAATTAGAAACCGATTATCGTTTATCTTAAGCAGTTTTCAGACACAAAATTTAATAGATATATTTGGACAACGCATCAGATTAAATATATTTAAATACATGTACACATAGAGGATTCCTTTGCACATAATTGTAACTAATTTTGTAATTCCATTAAATTTTATATAAGGTTTTTGAAACTGTACCAAACTAAGCGTACATATTGATGTACGCACTCAGGGATCATCATATATAAAGTTTTATGTTTGAAATACACACTGAGAGAAGCAAAAAAAATTTATGTCAAAGCTGTCGTTGAGCACCTCGTGGCTCGCCGTGCTCTTTTTTTAATAACACTGTTTAGTTAGCTGTGTGTAGTAATATATGAACGTATAGATAGCTTCCTTTTCTATCTCTTTTTGTTTTCGGTTGACTATATATATTATAAGATACCATGAACACGAAATCAAGAAAAGGAAATCAGCAAGTAATTTCTTTAGCATCGATTTTCTTAATTATGCGTGAATGAATTTGTACAGAACTTGTTGTACAGTAAATATTAGTAAATAAGAAAAGTAATGCGTGGCCAATAGCACAAATAGATAATATAATAATGCAACGGCTAGAAAAAGTAAAAATCTGAGGGGCTAGTTAGTTGTATATAAAGGCTCTTGGGCCTATATTCGCGTCAGGCGCTAATGCGCCTTTTGATGTAATATTTATAGTATACTAATTTAAAAATATTTGTCTAAATGGCTATATATACGCATGAAACCATTTTAAGATAGTAAATAAATTTTATTTAGCTAGTTAAAACTTTTTGATACCGTTAACTTATTAATACAGTGATATTTATTGACTTAACTCAGCTATTATTGACAGCTATTATTTACTTTTTTTAAATGTAGTAATTTTAATTGCCTGTTTTCACCATTAAACTAATATTTTTCATAAAATATCATTTTAGGCATAACCTATTTGCTGGGTGTTAATGACTAGAAGGAAAACAAATGATTATTTAAAAGTGTTTGAATACTTAAATTCAATAACCCTATTTTGTATCAATACTTTTATGTTAGATTTTGAAAAAGCACTGCGGAATGCAGTCAAAATGGTATACAATCCAAGTAACATCTCAGGATGCTTGTTTCATTTTTGCCAAGTAAGTATTAGTACTCGGGGAAAAAACCCATTCAAGAGTATTATGTTGTTTGAGAATCCAAAAAACCTGTAAGTTTTCTTACTTGCTGACAAATTTCATTATATATACACTTACACTACCGCTCAAAAGTTTATGTTCACCAAAAAAAATTGACTCAAATGCAATGTTTCATATCAGCGGTCCAAATAACGTTACAGAAACCTGCGGGAGCTCGTTCGACATCTAATTTTAAGAGCTTTCGATTGGTTTGTAGCTAAAATAAAGAAATATTATTTTATTATTTTTGTGAGCAAAAATTTGCATTGAAAATACAGTGAAAATGAAAGCTTTTTTCAAGCTTTTTAATCCTCTTTTTATTTTTTTCCTAGCGTAATTTTTAAGGAAGTTATGAAGGTTTTTCTTTCAACAAGTGTTTTGCATGCGCTTCTGGAAGTAATCGATCTAGATTAATCTAAAAGAATTATAATTAAAAGTGACTCATTTATATATAATTTTTAAATAAAGCAGAAATTAAAATATTTTTTACATATTTATAAATAAACTAGCATCCCCCGTCGCGGCTTCGCCCGCTCTGTAATTGAATAGAACTCGAAATATTAGAAAATAGCATAAAGATAGGTTTATCATATTTCAGTTTTCATTGGTTTTAAATAATGTTTTTAAAGAACTTCATGGTAGACAACATTGTTTGTTTGTGAACTGTTTGGTAATAAAAGAAATTGATTTTCTGATATACCTGTTCTTGACAAACTAACATACAATTGACCGTGTGAAAAAGAATCAAATGGCAAATCGATCCCAACGTATTGAAATGTCTGACCTTGAGCCTTATTAATTGTAATAGCAAACGATACTTTAATTGGGAATTGAAGTCGCTTAAATTGAAAAGGTAAATCAGTAGGGATCATTGGTAAAACTTCTAATTAAATTATTATTAAGATGAAAAACATTCTGTAAGGTTTCAATTAATTCTCTACTTAAATTTGGAACAATATTCGATCGAAGTGATAACTGATCAGCATCGGAAAGAAAGTATATTTGTAAAAATTGGTGATTATTATTAGCCACCGGCAGTAAATTTCCTATGCTATGGTAAACTTGGCCTTGGATTTTAGAAGTTGGCATAAAATTCTCTTCCACAACTTGTTTCGCTCCAAAAGAAGTCATTTGAAACAAAGTATTATATTTTCTAGCATTATCAAGAAAATGTTTTAATTGTGGATGCAATCCTAAAATTAAATCTTTTAGAGGTTGCGGTGGTTCATCAAATTGTAATAACGAAATTTTACCTCCAGCGAAACACATGCCAGGCGCTTCATCTTTCCATTTCTTAGCACAACAATGAGTACATATTTTATCCATTGCACCAATTTTTACATTTTTTAAATCAATATAATTAATATGAGTATCATATTCAAATGCAGCCCTAGGTGTAGAAACACGTCTATTGTACATAGAACGAATACGCTGATCATCGAGTCATTGTAATCGCCTGACTGATGATTCGCGATGTCTTTGAGAAAAAGTTTGTAAACGTTGTTGTAATAAACGCATTTCTCTGATTAGGCTTATTTCGCGTTCTCGATTATTAGCAGATAGTGCTCTTAATTGTGACAGTCGAGCTTCACGCTCATCGTAGGTTTCATTCGTTCGAACATAAGCCGTACGCCTGGCATTGGATGTTTTCCGAGATAAATTAGGTTTCGGCATTGTACACAAAATATATTTATCTTCTATACAAATAAATTAAGAATCAATAGTAAG